>BGNK01005697.1:5713-35308 GCA_003297005.1 Symbiodinium sp. clade A Y106
GTCAACCCTGAAGTTCAGCTGCGTCTTTCAGTCTGCACAGCAAAGTGTGTCTTGAGCCTTGAGCCACGGAGTGGCAGTGGCAAAGTCTCTTGGGCTCTGAGGACGTGTTATTTTCACACACACACATACATACATACATACATAGGTCATAGGCCCCTCAAGCGATGAGATGCCGCTTCCTGTGGACAACCTGGATGAGCTGCACAGCCTGAAGGCTTGGGCCAGGGCTTTGGCGAGGGGCTGGAGCCCATCTCATCTGTACCCCTCTTGATGACAGGTGGATGGCCTCTATCCCGACACTCGCAAAGATGAAGTGTGGGACTTCTTCAGGAAGTCCATGGCCAAGATGGCTTAGACTAGAGAGACCAGAAAGCATCAGCCAGCAGCCTTGAGCCTGCGGATCTCAGGTGCGGGAGGATTGGCGATGTTTACCTTCCACGAGACCATTCGTCCCAGAAAAACAGAGGCTTTGCCTTCGTCCGTTTCTACGATGCTCGGCTTCAGTGTGGCTGGGCTCTGATTCAATTTGGGGTCACTGAAGCTCAACCTGGCGAGGATCGCCGCGACGCTGAGATGTGTGTGCAGGCCGGGCAAGAGCCATCTGCAGATGTCTCCCTCGCTCTCTCTTTCCTTTTCGCTCTCGCTCTTCTCGCTCTCTCTCTCGCTCTCTCTCTCTCTCTCTCTCTTTCTTTCTCTCTCTCTCTTTCTTTCTCTCTCTCTCTTTCTCCCTCTCCCTCTCCCTCTCCCTCTCCCTCTCTCTCTCTCGACCAATCCTCCCTCTTCAGCAATGGAAGGCACAAGTTTCTGCATGATTCTTGCTGCTGTCTTGCAGGACATGGACGGGCAGATGTTTCAGGGGTCCAAGCTTCGGGTGAACTTCGCGCAGGCCTTTGCCTCTAACGCGTCTTCCCAGCCGACGCACTACTCCCGCGCTAGTTGGTGCAAGGTGGCTCGAGGGACGGACCCGCCTCCGAAGCGGCAACCGGCTCGGTCTACCCGCTCTAGGACGAACTCGAGAAGGCGGTTCTCGAGCGGCCTTCAAGCTTCAACTGTGGTCTTTATAGACCCGTCAGGCGGAGCAGTCGCAGCCGCAGTCGGAGGAGGCCCTTCTGCCATCCAAGCCTAAGCCTGCGCCGTGCGACATCCCGCCCTGCAGGGGGCGCAGCCGCAGCCGCAGTGAGAGCCGAGGCTCGAGCCGAGGCATCGAAGGCCACTGCGTGAGCGCCGCGACCCCTTCTGCAGGCGGGAGAAGCAAAAGGAAAGAGCGAAGTGACCGAAGCGCGAGCTCCAGCAGGCCGTCTCATCCCCTCTCCTTGAGCTGCTTTGGACTTTGGACCTCGTTCCGATGCGTTTGTTGCCGCTTGCATCTCGTCCCTTGTGCTATATTTCATGCCTCTCTTGCGCCTTGTGCCGCTTGTGCCAACGGCGGTTCTGCTTGGTTCCTCGAGTGTTCCTTCTTGGTTCCTCGAGTGTTCCTTCAGCTCGAGGAGCCCGAGCCGCAAAGCCAAGCGAGGCGCGTTCGCTGCTTTGTTCTGTCTTTGCCACCTCTCTCTCTCGCTCTCTCTTTCCAGGGAGGCGCTGACGCAGCCGGCCTGCGGTCGCGGCCTCTTTCAAAGCTCTGAGCGAGACTTCGCATGTGCAGCTCTACGGCTGCGAAGCACAAAAGAGACGCTCACGTGACTCATTTTAGGCGTCCGAATGTGTGGCTTCTCCGATGATCGGGACCTTGACGAGCAGCGCAACTTTGGATCTCTCCCGAACAGGTCGCACTGTCTCTTTACCGTGGTGATCGAATCGACCTCCAGCTCCTCCATCAGGCAAGGTCCACAGAACCTGTTTTTCTCAATAAATATATCCTAACATATTACAGAATCTTGCTGCGTCCAGGTGTTTAGGTTCCACATGTAGGGTGAAGACCCTCAGATCCCCCTGGCATGACTTGGCAGGGATACAGACCCAGATGTCCGGCGAGGGAAGCTGGTCTTGGTGGACTTGGCTGGGTCGGAAAGCTTGAAAAAGGCTGGTGTCTCAGTTTACGCTCGCGTCAGGGTGTCTGCTCCCATGAGGTGCAAGCATCGATATCCGAATCCGTCTGGCTCGAGTCCGAGTGCAGCGATTGCAGCGAGGTGATGGCCGTCCAGGAGGCAAACGAAGAGCTCAGAAGGAAGCAGGTCTGGAATGCGGCGGAGACGTGCAGTGCCGCCGACCTGTGTTCTGCAGGCGATCGGAATCAACAAGGTTCTCACCCACCTGGGCGCTGTTGTGAATAACCTCAACGCAGGCTCCGCCCCTCTGAAGAAAAGCAGAGCTCTCCCAAACTCGGGGGCCCGGCCCTGTGAGGCTACGAAAACAGCACGGGCTTCCGGAACTCGGCCTTGACCATGCTCTTGAGGCCGGAAGCCCGGGGCAACTGCAAGCCCGGCTGCTCCGCTTTCCCACCGCTTCAAGCTCCCT
The DNA here is from genome assembly GCA_003297005.1 of Symbiodinium sp. clade A Y106. Lineage (NCBI taxonomy): Eukaryota > Dinophyceae > Suessiales > Symbiodiniaceae > Symbiodinium > Symbiodinium sp. clade A. The sequence continues at coordinate 8,168 of BGNK01005697.1, forward strand.
AGCTGGATCCCTGCAGGGACTGCCTGGGGGGTGGCGCCCGAGCACTGCTCGTGGCGAACATCGGCCCCGAAGCCGACTGGTCCAGCGAGACCGCCATGACGCTGAGGCGCCGATGGCGCACGGGGGCCCGCCCTTGCTTGCAGCCTCTTTCTTCAAGCTCGTCTTTCAGGTTTGCACAAAAGATGATGAAGGTGAAGAACGTAGAGCAGAAAGTGGTCATCGATGCCTCCCAGAGCCTTGGCAGCATGCTTTGTTAGTAGCGCGTCGGCGGCATGATGAGCTGATGAGCTGACTGTCCAGGAGTAATCTGGTGCAGATGCGGAAGCGGCCACAACCTGCCTGTTTTTGAAGCCACTCTGCACACGTTGGGAGTGCTTCATGGTGGTCTCTGCGTCTGAGCGTGCTGTGCTGCTCTCCTTTCGCTGGGCAAACGTGGTGTGGGGCTCAAGCTGTTAAAGCTTGGGGGGATCATCCGGGGGCGCGCCTGTACACAGAGCCTTGCCCTTTTGAAACGCTGCCCTGCTGGGCCCCCTTGAAAAAGCTTCTCGGCCAAAGCCTTTAGAGCATGCAGGCTTTATTTCGGTTGTGCAGGAAGCAGGAGGCGCACAGACAGAGCACCTGAAGATTTCCCCAAGGTCACTGCTCACACGCGTCCAGCATGAGCAGTCTGCGCCTTAAACCGCGTCGCCGCGTGGCAGTGATGTGAGTGCTAAGAGTTCAACCTGCCAAGTGCGTTTTGGGAGGCTCACGGAGCCGCAGCCCAAGCTGCAACAGCGACCTGAGCTGGGAGGAGGCGCCACGAAATTACATGTGTGACCTGAGCTGGGAGAGAATTGGTCCTTGCAGTGAGTTGCAGTAGCTGAGTAGGTGAACTTTGCGGAATACGAAGAGGCCACCCCCTTCCGCCAATTGGAAGTTTCAGTGCACGGTGTAAGTCTCGACGCTTTCAGCTCTCCGACGATGACTTGCGCGATGCCGTCGTGGTGTCTTCACGAGGACGGCCCCTGCAGACTCTGACACCGAATGCACGGCCGTAGCGAAATCTTGGGAGCAGCCTGAGACCGGAGAAACGGCAGCACACAAACGCAAGGATGAACCACTAGCAACGTTCAGCTGTCGGATGGCAGGCTTCGCAAAATGCAAGGAATCTGGCAATTTGGGAAAAGCAGCATCAAGTGTGCATAGCAAAGAACAAGCCAAGTTCCTGCATTGTCCTTGCAGTATGTCACAAGATGACAGCAGTTCACAGAGACGGTGTTGCTGCAGCCAGAAGGAAGCAGACCAGTACGATCCGTCAACTGTTGTTTTGCTGTGTCTTCCTTTAGCGATTTGCCTGCTTCCCCAGCTCGGCCAGAAGCCACGCCAGCTGCACCACGCCCCGATGAGACCCGACCCTTGGCAGCAAGCGCCCGCTTGCAGAGCCGTTGGCTAAGTACGCGCCGCTGAATCTGAGGTTCTGTGTCGGAGGCATGGGCAGCAGCTTTGAGCGGTGGCCCGCGAGAAGGATCTTGTGCTGGCAGGAATCTGACAGCCCCACAATTTCGTCAAGGCAGATAGGAATGCAGAATGCTCCAGAACAACGTCTCACGCCTCTTTTCGGATCCATTCGTGCAGGGACGGCTCTGAGACCCCGCAAACGCCGACAGAGGCTTAGAGAGAGCATCGGTCAATCGGCGTGCGGCAGCGGGTCGCGAGAAGGTGCAGTACTTCGACCTGACCAAGCAACCGGTCTTCACCCATCCGAACACTGCTGCGCGCATTCTCCAAGCTTGGTGCTTGCCTGAGAAGCTCAGCATGTCATGTGTCGATTCATATTGGACGCAATGGCGGTGGATTGGTGTGCTTTTCGACTGCCAGGTGGCGCACCATGCGTTGTCCATCGATTCACCTACCCGACGAGGTGGGAAGAAACCTTTTGCCTTGTTGAAGTGCGCTGGATGTCCAGCTTCAGTCGGGATCAGAGCCTCAGCGGATTGGCAGGAAGATGACATCATCGAAGAGTTAGCATGCGGCTTTGCTTCTGGCACGCAGCGGGAGCTGAATGCAAGTGAACCGTTGCGGCTGCAGTCACGGGCTCAAGCATGCAAGCAGCAAGCAGCATGCCATGAGTAGAAAGGCAGCACATGCTCCCCCTCCTGACTCCTGGCCTTGGAGAAGTTCGGGTCCACCTCGAGGGTCAGGGAGAGGTGAAAGCTCGGGTCCGTGAGGGTGTCGCGCGCTTTCTGGGCATTCCCTATGCCGTCGCCGAACGCTGGAAGCCGCCCCAACCTCCGCCTTCCTGGCGCGAGCTGCCAGACAGGCTGGCGAGATGTCCTCAGCCAGGGCACCCAGGCAAAACCTACGAGGGCTATGCCCTTGAAGATGACGAAGACTGCTTGCAATTGAACATCTGGACACCGCTGAGTGCCATGGAAGACGACGCCCAAAAGTTGCCCGTCCTGGTGTACATCCATGGTGGTGGAGGAAAATCGCATTCTGCGCATTGCCCCAGGGAAAGTGGCCACCAGCTCGCCCTCAAGCAAGGCACAGTGAAGGAATACAGAATGGGACATGCAGAAGGGAGCATATCATATTCCCTCCCACGCATGTACCCACAGCAGTAAGTTATCTAATTAGCCTGCTGAACAGAGGCCTCTGCTGCGTAAACATCAACTACCGCCTCGGGATCTTTGGTTTCCTTGCTCACCCGGAGCTGTCGCAGGAAGACCGGGAGAGCATGTCTCGTGGGATCGCAGCAGGAACTGAATGAGCGTTTAGTAGGCTTGGTAGTTGTTTGGTTTAGTATTTGCAAGACGCATGCTGGGTGGAATCTGGCTGTTTGAGGCAACCCGTGTGATCAGGATCTGGGAACTATGCAATTCTGGATCAGCTCTGTGCGCTGAAATGGGTCCAGTGCCACATTGACAGCTTCGGCGGAGACGCCTCGAATGTGACCATCTGGGGCTTGTCCTCCGGCGCCCAGTACGTCTCGACTTTGTTGGTTTCGCCAGCTGCTTCGGGGCTTTTCCACAAAGCCATGGTCCCCAGGAAGGAATGTACTTACCTGCTTGTAGTGACTGTAGTGTGGCACCAGTTAGTCTACAGTAGTTGGTTGTCAGTAGCTGAAGCGTGAGATGTAATGTGGAGGTCAAGACTCAGAGAGCTTCTCGATCCCTTGCCCCTCCCGCACAACTGCATCTGTCACATGTCCTGTGGCGTGTGACGCCAAGGTGCAGAGCTGTGCTGACCTGAACAACGTGCGCCAGCTAGACTCCTCTTGTGATGTGTGGCTTGGCTGGGGAAGATGCTTTCCTATACTCCTGGTACTACTGGTACTTTCTAGCCTCTCTGGAAGCCGGTCAGGTGGCTGGGGAAGACGGCCGAGGCTTGGGGCGTGTGCCTTGGGGAGGAGAGCCTGTGAGCTTAGCTGTTGGGAAAGGGCCTTTTCTCTTGTTGCTCCTTCCAGGAGCTGGGCTGTGCGGCGGGCCCGGCGGGCGGCCCTGGTCAGCTGGCGGCCCTGCGCGCGCTGCCGGCGGCGGCCCTCGTGAAGAAGACCTTCGCTTCTGCGGCCAAGGACTGCTACGAGCCGAGCATCGACCGAAGGGACCCCAAACTCTCCGTGAAGCCAAGGTCCTCTGTGGAGGCTTTGCAGGAAGGCAGATTTCCGAAAGTACCGGTGCTTCTCGGTGTCACGGAGCGTGACGGCTTGGGCAAGGCACCAACATGGTATCACATGGTATCGTGAATCGTACTCGAGTTCTGCAAAGACTAGATCAAGAGGGACTGTTGTTAAATCAGAGGGGAAACCGCGAAACCCGAAGCCCAAGAGCCGAAGAGCCGAAGAGCCAAGAGCCCTGCTCGAATCCAAGAAGGTGGAGCTGGAGCAGACGCTTTTCCAGGAGCTGCGGAGCCGTTTGGAGCTCGAGGCGCTCTTGTCCCGAAATTTCCCCGACACCGGGCCCGAGCCAGCACTGGCTCGCTACTGGGACCCGGAGCCGCCGGAGCTGGAGCTCTCGAAGGCCGCTGAGGCGAAGAAAGTGCAGGAAGCGCTGGGAAAACTGAGCAATGATCTCTGGTACTTTGCAGGCAGCTACTACATGAGCCAGCTGCTGGCGCAAGAGACAACCGTCTATTGCTACTGCTTTGCCGGCTTGAAACATAGTGCCCATGGAAGCGATGCCATGTATTGGAGGGGAATGCCCAAAGGAAATCTGCCTGTCCTTATGTCCACTTACCTCGGAAACTTTGCGCGGTCGGGGGATCCGAATGGACCGGATCTCCCAGTTTGGAAACCGGGATGTCGTTGGCAGATGCATCTCGAAAATCACCCTGCGATGCGGAATCTTGAGACGGAGGCCTTGGAATGGTACGAGTTCCTAGCTAGGGAGTACTTTTCCAAGGTGCTCCTGCAGAGAGTGGCGGTTGGCACTGAGCCTGGCGAGTGCCATGAGGTGAAGCGCCTGCGCATCCGAGATGAGCAAAACTGCTTGTGGCCGATGCGGTTCCTTTGTGAGCTCAGCCTTTCCCACAGCTACCAAGGCACCCCCCAGCTGCGAAGGCTCGGAGGGCATTGTGTGAGGATCACTTCGTGCCCTTTGGAGTCTTGCAGGTGTTGCTCTGCGTGCCCTTGGTTCTGCCCAGTGTCTCGTCAGAGAGCTCCGAGTAGATTTGCTTTGCGCGCAGAGGCTCGCTAACTCGCACGCGCTCGCTGCTCTGCCAGGTGGGACCTTTGGGAGCGACAGATGGAAGAGGACTGCAGGAAACTGAAGCGGCGCTTGCACTCTCTCCTTCCCTTGAAAAGGACATGCCGCTGATTTGGGAGAACCTCGACAGGTCCACTGAGAGCTCACAGTCGGCACGGCACTTGGCCACTATGGCGGCGTCCTTTGTGGAGGCGCTGGCTGATTTATACGATGCTCCTCTGGCTGGTGCTCCCCTCCCTGCAAGGCCAAAGCCTCCCGTGTCCTGCAAGCTCCCGTCCTCCAGAGGTACTGACCTTCTCCTTCCAGTCCTTCCAGTCCTTCCAGTTTCACGTGCCAATGGCTGTGGTCCGGAGCACCAAGAAGGGAAGGAAACCCGTTTAAGTTTGGGCTCCGCCTCCTCATCCGGGCTCCGCCCAGGCCAACTCCTCCAGCGCTGCCCAGGCGAGGGCAGCGGCCGTTTCGGTCTCAAGAGAATCCCCGAAGCGTTGCTGACGAGGCGTCCAAGACCCCCGCGGTGGTGCAGCGCCGACCCACTTTCACCGAAGAGACCCGCAGAGGGCCGTCACGGCCAGATGTTGCCAGGTCCAAGTCCGGCACGGCGATGAACGCTTCGAAGAAGCTCCTCCTGTCCAGCCCTTAAGTGGCCTTTCTTTGAGAAGCAGCGTGCGCCGTGTGCCGCGTGCGGTGCGCGTGCGTAGGGGCCTTTGTCCTGCGCAGGCTGCCGAAGTATCAGATACCGAATTTGGGATCCAGCCTCTCGTACCGACTCAAGAGCGGCTCGGCGCAGAGGGATCAGCAGAGCCCTTGGTCTTAGCCTTGAAGTTTGCATCGCATTTTCAGGCAACTGGACGGCGGCCATCAAAACGCAGACAGCCTTGGTCAAAGACTCAGACCTGCGACGACCACTCAACTGCGGAAGTCGCTCAAGTTAACGTGTCAGGTTATTCGCGTCAAGACCCGCCTTGTTGCCGCCACGATCACGGATGTTGCGGAGGTTGGCCATCTACTTGCCCCTGACTCATTATCGGCGAACCCGCGCACAAATTGCACGAGATCGGACGGCACGCAATACCGCAATACGGGCCTCGAAATGACTGCAGCATCCTTTTCGACGTGCTCAGGGCGATGCGGAGAGCGCTTGGCTGAGCGAAGCCAGGGTGCGCGCGTCGGATGAGACTGACAACCAGCTGTCTGTCTGTCTGTCTGTCTGTCTGTGTGTGTGTATGACTGTGTGTGGCTGCGCGTGTATGCATTGATGACAAGCAGCACCCAGTACCAGTACGTCCAAAGAGCGCGGAGCGCAAACTGTCAGGTCTGATAAGTTTGCAGATGCCAGACACGAGTCGCGTGTGACGGCGAGCACGCGATCTCTCGAATTTTGCAGGTGCGGCTTGCACTCGGCACCGGGAAGGCCGTCTGCGGCAAGTTGCAATGTGTGCATGGTTCGGATTTGCTGGGTCGTCTGGGTGAGGCCGTCTGGTCAAGAACAAGCGAGCTGGAACCGAGCCTTTGGCCATGGAGCTTTCCATCGCCCCGACGCCCCTCCTCAGTGGCAGGAGCACAGCTTGGACCACAGCTTCCGAGTGTCTCTGTGGGAGGGCGATTCCTTGCAGGACTGCTTCCGCCACCGAAGCCCGTGAAGCAGGCGACTGCTGCAAGGCTGCAAGGGGAACCGGAGTACGTTGAAGTCTGGTCAGGGTGCGGACTTCAAAGTGTGGTGGTGGCTGTTGCGGCAGAAGGCCTGTTCCCGTGGGCACGGATTCTGTCTACGAAGCTGACATGAAAGCTGGAAAGAAAGCTTTTGCGAGATTGCCGGGGAGATTATGGAGACTTATGCGAAGCGCTGGCCTCAACTGAACATGCGGAGCCCTTGAGAAACAAATCATCCACAACTTCTTGGTTTTGTGTATGGCCAGCTGCAGGTTGCCATGCCTCACCACTCCCAGTGCTCAAGTTCCCTTGCTGACCTGGACGCCCCAGCCAAAGACACTGAAGCTACTTCCACTGCTCCAGCTTCAACCAGACCTTCGCATCGCGCCCAAGCTATTGCTCATGATCCGTCCAACCACTTCCTTGACCACTCGAATGTGCGGCTCCCAAGGGGGTTGTTTCGTGGCACATGCCTGTTCTACGAAAGTAAATGTTCACAGCGGCAATCTTTGATACTTGGTGCTTACAAATGACATAGCCACAGGTTCTTCAATCAATGGCAGCCGGAGATGCCTGACATGCTGCCCGCGGCCCCTCTGCGTCCAACCCATCTTCCTTGTGCGGGGCCCTCACGGTGACCAGATTTCTGAAGCAAGAACTGATCTTGGACTGTTGACTTGAGCCGATGGCCCTTTGAGCTCGCGTGTGTGTTGGTCTAAGACAATGGCAGGCAGAGTGAAGAAATTGAACAGCTTTGTGTTCGGGCCACCGGAGGATAAGAACATGCTTGCAACTTCTCGAAGGAGAATTGTGGCCCTGATTGCAAGAGCGACGTATTCTGTTGTGGCTCACGACGAACCAACACCGAACACTGGAGTGTCAACTGCGAAGGTAGTAGAACACCAAGCCGCAAAGGCTCCTTCGATTGATTGAACCGAAGACCCTTTCACCACTGGTTTTGAATGGTTCCATTCGCGTGCCCAATGGAATATACAACTGTCAACATGCCTGCATGCTGCGTCAGCAAGAGCCTCTCGTCATGGCCCTGTCCCAGCACCTGACAGCCTTGAATCTGCCTGCTCAGTTGGACTGCTTGGCTGCGGTCTCCCACAATGCTCGGCGCTTGGCGGCTTGGCCAGTATTCAGCGTGCCTCGCCCTGTGAAGCCTCTGCCGTGGTTGCGGGGCCTTCCCCCCGCAAGGTCCGGGTTGCAACAGGTCGTCAGCAATACCAGTCGCTGCGACTACAGGCGACTACAGTTCCATATCAAAAGAGTTATCGCCTGGCGACGGCAGCATTCACAGCGATATCGAGAGAATCATCAGGAGCAGCACTGGCACAGGCACCAGCATCATCATCACATCAGCAGCCATAGTATTAAATAGTCGATTAGTAAGGATCCAGCTTCAGGTCCAGGTGAGCCCGGCATACCCGTTGACTATATACAACGCAAACGCCTGCAGCTCAGTTGATGACGGCTCTGCCAAGAGAACGTGCAGTAAACTTGTCGGTTTCTGCCGGGTTGTTGATGAAGCCACCGGGTGGCGGCCCCAATCGGAACCAATATCCTACTTGCATAGAGTGCTGTCTCCAGCAGATTGCCCCGGAAGCGCTAGTGGGGGAGGCTGTTCTGCTTGTGGCACTCTTCGGAGACTGACTTGTTGCTTTGGGCAGCGCCTGGAGCGGTCTATGCGGTTTGCACTTTTTCGGGTGGCCTGGTGGAGCCTGGAAACCCACACATGGAAGTGGCAGGCTGCTGCAGGCATAGAATTGCTGCTTCCTTTCGTTTTTGCTTTGCGTTCCGTTCCCGAGGCCACGAAGAGGAAGGCTGAGAAAGAGAGGCGGCCCGGGCTCTGCAAACGAGGGCGAAACGGGGGGCTCTTCAGGATTTCTTTTCAGGATCATTTGCGCTAAGCTACGCGGCTAGGCGCTTTGCTTTCGCGGTCTTGAGGGCTTCGACCGTCTGTTGATGGTGGAAGCATAATTCATGCTCAGAACATAGGAACGGCTACAAGAAAGGGCGGTCTCAGGCTGATTCGATAAAGTTTGCTGTCGCCAGGCGTGAGAGCAATGCCGGCGCCAAGCGCCTGCAGAAGGGCCTGCGCAAGGCCGCGGTTCGGTCTGTACTACCATACTCTCTTACGTTGGACTCATCGCCGCTTTCGTCCCGAGGCAAAGAAGAAGGCGGAGGGGATCCTCGAGAAGTCCAGAATGCAGGCTCTTCACCACCTGGAGAAGGCGCCTCTGGCGGCTTTGCGCAGCTCCTGCCTTCGATCGCTACAGTAGTAGTGTAGCAAAATAGCACGTAATGATTACATATAGTAATTAATATCATCGAGATGATACAGTATGATACCGAAATAGTAGTGTGTATATACATACAGCTACATACACACACATATATATATATATATATATATATATATATATAAAATAGATTGCTAACCTTTCAAGCGCAAACTGGGAACATCAGGCAACCATGGGTCAGGAAACTGGGAGAGGAGTTGCAGGAGGATACGAGGGCAATTTTCAGACACTTTGTTGGCAAATTCAAGAAAAAGGAGCCGCGTTTTTCAGAAACAACATCTGCGCGCTGCATTTGGGTGTGGCTGCTGCTGCTGCTGGTTGTGTCTGCTTCAATACAAGTTGCCACATGCATTTAGAAGGCACAGAAATGCATGGTGACTTTACGGGGGGAGTTGGCAGCATGGCTTGGCTTGGCTTCCGCGGGGGTGGGGGGTTCAGGGGGACAGATACAGGTGACCGTATGCATTTAGATGGCATCTAGAAATGCATGGCGGAGCTTGGCAGCATGGCTTGGCTTGGCTTCGGCGGGGGGGGGGGGGTGGGGGGNGGGGTTCAGGGGGACAGATACAGGTGACCGTATGCATTTAGATGGCATCTAGAAATGCATGGCGGAGCTTGGCAGCATGGCTTGGCTTGGCTTCGGCGGGGGTGGGGGGTTGGGGAGAGGGTTTTTCTTTCCTGAAAATACTGATCGAGCTCTATTATTCCTTGAAGTGCAGTTTCATGAATTTCCCACGCAATTTCTGAACATAGTGCCGTGAAAAGCCCAGCACCCTACATCTACATATATATATATAGAGATGTTTGCAAGGCCCGCAAGGCCTTCGAGAGGAAGGTGGGCTTTGCTTGTGATGCTCTTCCAGATCACTGCAACTCCGTCTCACGGCTCCGCAAATGAGGTCCTTCTTTCCTTGTGCTCTGTCTGTCTCTGCTGCTTTCCGTTGCTGGCTTGTAGAGATGGGCAAGTTCGAGCAGATCGAGGAAGTTCGGCCCATGCTGGAAGAAAGAGTGGACTCGTAAGCACCTTTAGAGGTGGAATATGCTCGACTGGCTGCTGGCGGATGCATGGACTGATTCGTGACAGCCAGAGGCTCAGCATGGCTCAGCGCCTTAGCACTCTTCCTCCTCTTCGAGCTTCGCCCTTTGCGAGATTGGTGCTGCTGGAAGTGCATTGAAGTGCAGGTGACATAAGAATGTTGTGACTTTCCCCAGTGGACTTCCTGTGTAGCGCTCAGTTGCAGAGCACCTGCTGCGATCTTCGGACTGATCTTTCACCCAAGGTTATGGCCACAACATAATTATATATTGCATGAGCAGGACCGGAGTCTGCAAAGCGTCGCAAATTGCTAACGACGCCTCGTTTTGTTCGGCATGCAGGACTGAGCCTCTGGACGTCGTTTTCAGCCTGAGCTGCAGTCTTGCGGTGAAGAGCCCCGGGTGAAGCCGCGTGCATGTGTTCAGCGTGCGAAGAAGTTTGGAGCACGTGACTCATCCTGGCCTCTCCGCCGTGTACATAGCCTATACTGCTATTTGCTTTACTATATCATTTATGCCAGAGCCTTGCGCTGTCAATCCCTGCCGTGAGAAAGCAATGCTTCGCTGAGCCAGGTCCTAGGTTCAACAGGTCCTCACGACTCAATGCCGCCTTGTGACTGTATCCCCTCGCAGAGCGCCAGGCATCAAGCATGCTTAGCCCGCCTGCAGCAACACGCGGTGGAGGAAGCCGAGCAGGATTTGGAGGCTGTGCGCTTGGCTTACGAGGGTGCGAGGGCTCTGGTCCGATAGTCCGGTCCCAGGAGCGCGCGGCGCTGGACAAGGAGATCGAGGAGCTGAACCAGCGCCTTCTCACGAAGCGTCCTGGCCCATCAAAAGCAGATCTTGACTGGACACTAGAGTTCGACTCGTCTCAGCCAGTGTTCAACCCGCAGGGCCTTCAAAATCACGAAGGGGCTGAAGTTTTGTGGTGGTGCACGAGAGGGTTGTCACTAAGGGAAAGTGCTTCGGACATCCTCGAGAAGATGCAGCAGGAGCAGACGAGGCGCCTTTGCCAAAAGGAGCCTCTTGTTTCTCATAAACATGACATGGCAGAGGAAGATGGAAGAGTTCCGAACGCACGTCACCGAGAACATGGCGAAGCAGTTTGCCGATATCCAGGATCGCCCCATGAGGGGACTGGGTGTGGACGCAAGCGTGCATGTGACGACCTTGCTGTGGCACCAGCCATTGCGGATGCCCTTTGGTCAGGAGGAGTCGCAGCAGCAGATAGCAGGCCGGAGGAAGGAGCATGCAGAGCGTGCTTAAATCCCGCGCTTGCGCGCGTCCCGCTGCCAGCTGCAGCAGGCCTGAAGGAGGTCATCGAAGCCAAGGCCAAAGAAGGCGTTTTGCTCCTCGAGCAGCAGCACTCCGAGAGCCGCGAGGCGAGCGGTTTCGCCGAAGCTCCGAGGAGAGAGCGAGCGAATGCCAGCGATAGAGAGAGAGAGAGGCCTTCTGGCTGTGTTGAAGAAGAGAGAGAGAGGCTTTTGGGGGGCCCAGCCGGGGCCGGGGGGCCTGGTTCCAGGCTCGCTGCAGCGTGCTGGAGGCTGCTTGGGCCTTTCAGAGTCCGAGACTTTGCGACGTCGAAGACCTGCCTACTACAGCAACTTTATATTATCTTATATCGTCGAGAATGTGCACGCACGTGTCAGCTCCGCGTGTTCGGACGCTGGACATCACATCATGCCGGTTGGCACGTGCCAACCGACAGGCGGCCCATCAGAGGCGACTTCTCTAAGAAACAGGATGCCATCCTACGTCAACCGGCGCGTCATCGCTGGATCAGGGTTGTGCGCCGCTGCCAGGCCGAGATCCGGTCAACAGCCCGTGCCTGTGGGGGCTTCTGACCCACTGCTCTTGAAAGGAGTCTCTATATGGCTCTCTATATAGTCAGAGCTCAAGACATGGAGCACGCTTGTGAAGCTTGCAGCGCTGAAGCAGAGGGTCTCCGGAGCCGCTGCTCCAAGGAACTCGTCAGCAGAGCTGCGCAGGAGGCCGAGAGTCCGAGAGTCTGCGCGCACGCGGAGTCCTCGCGTGACGGATTCGCGACAGATCGGTGCACAGGAGGTGGCCGAGCTGCGAGTCCGATTGGCAGCCGCCCAGCAGAAGGCCGACACCTTGCAGGAGCCGCCACCTCTGCCTCTGTATGTGGGCTTTCGGCCGCTCTGGCTCCGAGCCATTGCCATGGCGCAGGAGCTCCAATCCGACATTGCGAAGCAACGCTCGGACTTGGAAGGAGAGAAGCAGCAGCTCAAGCAGCAGGCCGTGCAAGACGTAGGAGGAATCCATAAACGAGGAGTTTCACAGCAGCAATGTTACAGAGAGAGCGAGAGAGCCGCGGGTAGGGAACTGCCTTCTCTTGGCCTGCGGAAGAAGAGATGAATGTAGCCTGGTCGCCATGAAGATCCAGCTCGATCAAACATGAAGGGAGGCTTCATGCGCGGGTCCAGTTAAGCCTCAAGACGAGCACACGGTGGGCAGGCAACTCCCCACCACAGCGCTGTCGAAAGAAAGATCTCCACAGGTTTCACGCCGAGTGCCAAGGGGTCGACGACCTGCATCCCCTGGTGTGACAAAGACAGCCGCGCAGCCGCGTGTGGGCGTGTTCGTGTGGGGGGCTGCAGCCGAAGGAGCGGTGCGGCGGTTCCCTAAGGCCGCAAGCAAAGCAAGCAAGGAAACAAGCAAGAGAGATGAGAGATCCCGTTTCAGTCTTGTTTCAGACTCCCCTGCAATCCGTCTCTCTGGTTGGGGCCCCGATGTGCGCCCCCTCGGGCCGCGGCAGGCAGAGGAGCAAGCGCAGCGTCTTGCCCAGCTGGAGCGGGAGATGGATCGCTTTCGGGTAGAGGCGGGAGGTTCACCTGACTGCAGCAGGCAGTAGTTTGGTTTTTCGAGCTTGGCATTCGACATGGCTCACCAGGCCGATGTCCGCAAGGAGGAGATGGCATTGCTCGTTTGCTAAAGCAGAGTCTATACCTTCAAAAAACAGACCTCGCACCTCGATGGCGGATTGAGCGTGTTGCTGTAAAGCTTCGAGGAGAAGCTGCGATTGGAGGCAGCGGTGCTGAGCTCCGCTGACCTTCGCCACATCAACCGCCGAAGTTGCCGGGGAGGCGGAGCGCGCCGCCGACACCACCGCAGCAGACCAGGAGCGCCGCGCCTGGCAGGAGCGCGAGGCGCCCCGCCCAGTCCCCTCCCGTGGTGCCTACATCTTCCCACTCCCACGTTCAGGCCGAGCTGCAGGCCACCATTGAGTCCTTGAGGTGCGCTTCGCAGAGTCACGTGAGTCACCTGCCATGCTACCGCTCCAGCAAGTAAGAGCTGAGGACGGAGTGCCCGGCCCAGCTTGGCGTGTCCTTTCTCCTTGCAGGGCTCCTGAGTCTTGTCCCTGTTCAAGGCAGGAGCTTGAGGAGAAGTCTCTGCAGGATCTCGGTCACAAGGCGCCAAGTGGATGCAGCGCCCTGATCTTTAGTCCGAGAGATGAAAACTTGCGCATGGAAGGACCAGGACTGCCGGAACGAGATCGTAGCTTTGGAGCGCCGTGCGGAAGAACTCGAGGTCAGCATGGAACGTGACGCCCTAGCTGTTGCTCCTATATCTGCATCAGTCAGAAGCCAGGCGAGCGTGGAAAAGGTACAAAAAGACATGCAGCTCGTGGAGGACGGCTGCTTGTTCGTTAGTGAGCCTGATGCTTCAACAAGTGTCTTATATACCCGGTTCCGGCTTGCTGAGGACCAGAAGGCCGAAACTTCTTACAGCCACTGGGGACTCTCGTGAGCGTGACTGCAGTGCGGCAGGCATACCTGGATCTTGACATCCAGAGCTTTCGGGACGCGCAGGACATTCAGAATTCGGGGAGTGTTTCAGAGGCAGGCGATTCGCTTCGCATCGCTCTGCGTCTTCGCCAGGCGAACCTTCAGGCAGATACGGTGAGCCAAGTCGATCATCTCGAGGCAAAGTTGAAAGCCTCCAAGAAAAAGCAGAGGGACCTGGAGGCACGAAACTCTTCGCTACATCGCTACCCTCAAGCCCGCATCTGCAGTCTAAGTGCAGGAGATGCTGAACGAGGTGCGGCACTTGGTGCTGACTCTCTGTACTTGCATCAGGGTTCCCCGAACTCCGAAATTTCGTGTGTGCAGACGTATGCCTTTCTTGCCGCGGACAGCAAGCGACGGTCTCGCAGACAGAGTAAGGCCTCGTCGTGGTGTCTCAGTAGGGTGCACCGAGTATTGCAGTCTCTGAAGCAATGCTGGCCTCGTGACTGAAATCCTGCAGGTGTCGCGCTGAGAATGCGGCCGCTCCAGCCCCATTCGCCGATTTTAATTGGAGCCTTGAGCATTTTCTGCCGCAGGCCCCAGGCAAGCCGCACTTTACCACTTGCCTGGCCTGCTGGCATGTAGCTAGAGTAGGGCATAGTTGCTAGGATTAGTTTAGAAGTTTAGACCTGCGGAAATATGCGCAGGACTTCGATGGGCTACATCGGATCATCGGTTTCAAATCAAGAAGGTCATGCCATATACCGGCTTCCTGAGCAAGACTGCCTGCGCTGTGAACCCTTGCATGCTCTCAGTCGACCTTGGGTCGTCAAGGGGACCTCCTATCTTTGAGCTCTGTTTGGGAGTTGCTCATGTTGCAGTGCTTCTCCCGGCTGGCCAAATGGCGCGCTGGCTGACTGCGGAATTCGCAGTGTACCCGAGCCGTAAATTGAAGCCATCCGCTAGGTCCTAACTGCCTTGAGCACACTTTCCCTGCAGTCCCAGAAGGTGGTACCTGGTCATCGCCTGGGCCTTCTTGGTGAAGCTGCCTTTTGCAGCGGCGGAGTTGGCTGCCATCTGTGCGGAGGACGCAAGGCCTTCAAAACGCGGTCGTCGACCAGCCACTGCAATTTTCAGCAGGCTGCTCCAGTCCGCCCGACCGCCAGGTGCAGCTTGTTTCTTCACAAGACTCGGCTTTGGCCGCAGCAGCTTTGCCGCAGCAAGTTGTGCCCTGTTTGTGTCTATTTAGCAAGCCATACTCGATATGAAGGCAGCAGATTGACCTCTCAGACATTCAGTGGCAGGAGTCTTACTTGCTGTTGGAGCTCCACCATGTAGGACTGTGCTGCCCGTCTGCTTGCAGGCGTGAGTTCCGCAAGGCCAAAGGGCGCATAAGAACTCCTCAGCTCTTGCAGTTGGCTCTCTTTGCAGTCCCTGCCGTTGTTGACCATGGCCGCTGGACTGCACGTGGCCGTTCGAGCCACTTTGGGCAGAAGGAGGCGGCGAAGGGCTGTGCAAGTCTGTGTCCGTGACGAGCACCTGCCCAAGGGTATGGCCTTGCTTGATGTTGTCCTGCTTCTTTGTGCTGTACGTGTGTCTTGCCTGCAAAATCAAAGGCAAACACGCACATGACATGGTCTTTGCTTTCTGATTCCAGATCGCTGAGGCACGGTGGTCACACGCTGGTGCTTGCAACTCTTGCCTGCGGATCCTTTGGCATCGCGAAAGCCTGCGGTGCCACCATGCCTTGCATTTTGTCTGGTCCGGTCAGTGATCGGTCAGAGCTTGCAGAGTGGCTTTGGAAGGACGTTTAAGCATGCATGTCCCAACCAGAAATCCGCGGCTTCTGCTCGAAAAGTTTGGCAAGGCCAAGACTTGTAGAGGGGAATTGTCAAGAGTGGAGACTTGTAGAGGGTGTGTACAGAGCTGAAGCTCTGGATGCAGGGACCGTCGCGGCCATCACGGTCGATTCAAAGAGGGATGGGCTATCGGGGCTACGCAAATGTCACCGCTGTCACCACAGAAGAGATTCCACTCGATGAGGACCTTCTTGGCAGCTTCTGCCGGCGAGGTCGAAGACGATTAAGGGAACTTCAGGAGGCGACCCAAACCATCGTAAGACTTGATCGTGCCCGTGGCTGCCTTTCCGTGACCGGTACACAGCCGGCTGCTCAGAGAGGATTCTCTGTTTTCGCACAGTGCCTGCACGCCGAGGGCAGCAGATTCGGCACACCGAGGTCGTGCATCTCCGTGGTCAAGCGACACTTAGCAAGCCTGGGTGGCCCTCGGCGGGATGTCGGGGCGCCTGTGTGGGCAGAGCTGATGAGGACCTGCCGGAAGTGTGTGCACTATGGGTAGACCAGGTAGTTACCTCGCAGCCTCTCCGCAACGGTGTCTTCGTGTCTTCGGTTCGGGGGGCCAGCCGCGCACTGCAAACGACGGAAGGAGGGTTTCTTTGCAGCTGTCAGGACTCGCACGGTACAGCGAGACGAAGCAGCCCTAGCACGGATCCAGGCGGAGAGTGGATGCAGAGTCCACATCGAGCGACAGCAACGGGAAGTGCGGCTTTTCGGGCCTGTAGACTCCGTGGCGCTTGCGGAGAGCCGTTTGAAGGAACTCGAGGAGGAATGCTGCGAAGACGTGGTTTTGGAATCCTTGGACACAGAGACAGATCTGGAGACGCTGCAAGCTTCACTCGAGCCTCTAGCAATGGACTACAATGTAACCTTGTGCATCGACAAGAGCCTAGGCCTCAGGGTCTTCGGACTCAAGGCCGGTGTAAAGGCAGCTTCAGCGGAGCTGAACGAACTTCTGGAACCAACCCAGGGCTTCTCGGGTTTGGAGGATCGCCTCAGGAGCCGCAGCATCCGAAATAGCGAGTCGGAGCGCATTGGGGTGGTCTTGACGCAGATGCCGCCGGAAAGGGCGCACTCCCAGAATGCGGCGCACTCGGCGAATTCGGCCCAGGCCTTGGCAGCTTCCAAGTCGCAGGGACCCGGAGACCCAAACCAGTCCTTGCACAGCCACAGCAACCACAGCAGCCTGCACGTGGAGCAGCTCATGGGCTCCAGGCGCTCAGGAAGCCCGTTTTTGATTTTCAAGCCTGGAAGGGGGGAGCTACCAGTAAAGTACTAGTTTACTAGTGCTATAGTATACTATACTTTACTATACGATAAAGATCGAATCAAAGCAGCGCTTTCATCCGCTGAAGCTCAGCTCCGTTCGACTCCAGGCGGGGAGTCCGTTGCCCGACCTGCGGCTGCGGCCGCTTCTGCGGTTTCTTCACAAAAACAAAACACTCTCTCTTGTCTTTGGCTTTTTGCCTTTTTGGTTCTGGTCATTAAGTAATTGCAGTTTGTTAATAATTATGTAGGAGTAAGGCGGGGGGACCTCTTTCTGATAATTCTCATGAGGCGTCTGTGGATCAGAGATCTGGCAGCTGGGCGTCCTGGCGCCGGCACCGGTCCAAGTTCAGAGCATGGCAGGCCTCAGTGGCTTCAAGAACGACGACACGCCAGGGACGCCGGACCCTTACGAGAGTCATCCATACGAATACGACATGCAAGGGCAAATGCCAGTGATGGAGGCTCAACCAATGATGCCCATGTATTCAGTAAGCCAGTGCGGAGCTGCACCCTACATGATGCTAGTGCCCATGGCCGCAAACACGATGCAGAACTCCAATTCTCAGCAGCCTTCTATTTCGCAAAGTGCTTCTGCAGAGTAGTTCCGTACCTGTTGAAGGGCACTGGCCTGCAAGTGGCAAGCCGATGGCAAGATGCCAGAAGCCCAGCAGCGCCTGTGTCGCCAGTGGCGGCCCGCCTCTTGCAGAGAAACCCTGTCCTGCTGCGCACTGCACAGTGTTGCTTCCGATGCACTGCTGGGCTGGGAAGTGAGAGCCTATTAAATGCAAAGAGGAGTCGGAAGCCTTGCGTTCAGGTTGCTCTCAGTTCCCCCCTCTGCTTGAGCAAGCGGGCACCTTCAACCCCCCCCCCCCCCNCCCCCCCCCCCCCCACAAGCGACCGAATCAAGGTCGGCTGGCAAGAACCTGATGTGACAACTGTAACCATACTTTGTTGTCAGGAGGGGAGTGGAAAGGAAAAGGGTGCAGACTGCAGTCTCTGTGCAGTCGATCCTCAATTGAGGAACGTAGCTCCGCTGAGTGCCCGCAATCAATCTGGTTCCGACGTAGCTTCGTGTAATTCGATACGCTTCAGGTGCATGGTGCGAATTCCAAATCCAATCAGACTTTGACTGTCTAAGAGTGATTATAAGGACACCATCACATCTTTCCTGGTTCCTGCATGGTGATGTTCGCATCCCTTTCTGTGTGCCGGGCTGATCTGAACAGATGTCCGAGCTTTGCAAAGAGCCCTAATTTTCGCCACCGTCGGCCAGCCGTCACTGTCTGCCGCAGCGCAGTGACACGAAAGACTGTACAGCCACACTGAAGCGGTTTGCGATTGGGTGGTGGGAAGGCAGCTGCACATTTGTAATGCAAGGCACAGGTCTGGCACCTCAGTCATAGTCGCCTCTTCAAGACGAGACTGCATAGCACCGTGCCAAGAACTTCCTTGCAGCATCTGTCAGACCTCCTTTAGCAGCCCTTGTGGATTTTCAGCGCCGGTTTTCTCGCAGTGCTGAGTCACACTGAGTATACTGCATGCCGCAATATGCTGGCGATCAGTCCTTGGCGCGAGAGTTCCTCATTCCAACCGATCAAAACTCGCAGAAAAGAGATGCCGCAAGAGGCATCCTGCAGTCCCATCGCAACGCCCATCCAGACCCATGAGCCCATAGGTTTCTTCGGGTCTTTCCAGGTGCCTCGAGATGCGCGCCGGTCGCTGCCTGGGCTTTCGGACTTCTCTTGCTGGGGATCAAGGCCTTGGAGGTGCCGGGCCAAATGACCGGGCAGAACATACACAGAGCTCATAAGGAGGCATCTGAGAGCTGGTCAGAGGCGCTGATGGACAGATAGACGGAGCGCATTGCAACACAGCCAATTGGAGCGTCGATTGACGAATGTTGCGTCGGAGCTTTAGATTTGTTCCTTCTTCACTGATGATTTCGAGTCACATAGGTGCCAGTCCCTGTCTTGGATCCGTGGCTGCATGGCCTTCCGACCGCCTACGCCAGCCTCCCGGGACGCCAGCTTGAGCCGATGCTTGAGTGCTTCAAACAAGGACTGGCATCAGTGGGGCCCTCAGTGGTCTTCGTCGTGAGCGGCGATCCTGGGCACTAGGCTGAAGCTGCAAGGCTCCGCTCACACGTGTAAATGTTCTGCGAGTCAAGTCAGGTCTTTGCACTTCCTCAGCCTCAAGCTCATCTCTTTCAACATGGCGGCCCGGCAAAACCGGACATGGATACTTGTAGCACAGATTGAGCAGCCTTTCTTCGTTCGCGATCCGTACATTGCACAGGATCTTTCTAATCTGCACGAGCCGTTTCTGCGCTCATCCTCTTGCGATCGAAAATAAGATTGGAAGCTTTCCCTTTCTTCTGGAGCAGCCACGCTTCCGTAGTTAATGGTGTTTCTGTTGCTACTGCTGCATTTGCTGTTGCTGTCGCTGCTACTGCTGCTGCCGTTGCCGTTGCCATTGGTGTTGTTGTGGTCGGGGTCGTGTTTGTGGTTGTTGTTGTTGTTGTTGTCGTTGTTGGTGTTGTTCCTGTTGGCAGGTGAAGTATGCCGCCGCGAAGGGTGCACCGATTTCGACGCTGCAATGTGCCAGAACTCGAGTTTTGGCACGTTGCGGTCTAGACAAACAATCTTCGACTTGCTCTTTTCTTTTCTGCTTTAGAAATTGCTTTCCTGGGGAGGGGGGTGGCAATGCGGATTATATTTTCTATTGCTCTTTTGTTTTGCTTTCCTGGGGAGGATGTTAACGGCCTTGGCAGTGCGGATTATGTTGTTATTGCTCTTTTGTTTTGCGTTCGTATGGTGTCCATGAGGATAGCCATGATGAGACCAGTTTGCAATGACTACGTTGCTACTTGACACGGTCCCAAACAAATAAAACACAGCGGTTTTACGACGTTTTGGCAGAGACACAAAACGAAAGCTTTAGAAGCGAATCCAAGAATCAAACAAGAAAACCAGTGAACACCACGGTTTTTACGATGTTTCAGCAAAGATGCAATGAACAACAGGGACACAAAACATTGACAAACATCGCCTTATTCAAGAAAACACCACAAAACTCGAGGTTTTCACGATTTCGCCAACAAAAAACTCAACAAGAACAACACACGCTTCGCGGCGGCAAGCGAGGATCCTTCCTTGTTGTTGTTGTTGTGGTTGTTGCTGCTGCTGCTGCTGTTGTGAGGTTGTTGGTGTTGTTGTTGTTGTTGCTGTTGTTGTTGTTGTTGACGCTGTCTGTCAAGATTGCCATAGTGCTCGCTTCATTGCTCACTCGGTCTTGTTTGAGAAGGCTGTGCTGAGTACTGTGTACTGATGGACCGTGATCAGTGAGTCTTGCATTATGCAGGAGATAAGAAGTATCAAGGGAAGCCACTGGGCCGAGAATGCCGTATCGCAAATAGTGCACCCTGCAGGCCCTTGATGCAACATGGTAGAATCGAGACTCCGAGACCGAGGGTCTGGTATCTGCAACTCTGCAACTCCGTAAAGGCATGGTCTTGCCAGCTTTGTCATGGGTAAAAGCAGCATCCGGGAACTTTCAAGGATCACTTCTGGGCCCTGAAGGAGACCGGCAGCAGGGCAGCAGGGGGAGAAAGAGAAAGAGAAAGTGGTTGCGCATTTGTGCTTCAGGAGCTGGAGCAAGCTCAGGATCTTGAGGCTCAGTGCCAAGGCGACGTGATCTCAGAGAAGAAGAGGCCAGTGTTGGGGGCGTTTCTTCTTCTTCAGCCTCTACTCGGTGAGAGCATGCTGCTTGCAGGGAGAAGTCTCGGCCTTTGCACGAGTACAGCATCTTGAATCTGATGACGTACTTCCTATATTCACCCCTTTGGCTGGCTGGGCCCACGACCACCTTCAATTCCTTCATGTCGCATCTTCACGACAGGCCACATGCCTGCGCAGTAAATGCACGCACGCTTTTCCTTTGATCCGATTGCTAGGCCACAGCGGGCGATGAGTGCCTGGCAGCTGCTGCTTGCCTGTGGTCTTCCACTACGCGTTGAAGCGAAGAGAGAAGTGATGTCAGCTGCAACAGTACCGGGTACCGCGAGGCTGCTGTATGCTCTTCGACTCGCGCTTTGCCTAAGTCTGCTGGAAGCACTGTGGCTCGGCAGAAAAAAGCCAAAGCCATGGTTGCTGCGTGAGCATTGTTCCCAGCATAAGGTGGCGGCAGGTAGCAGTCAGGAACAACCCATCCCGGTCCCGGTGAGTTTTGTATTCGTTTCTGCCGTGCAAGCAGGAGTGATCGACAAGGATAGGATGTCATTTAATTAGGTACTCATCTATCTCAGAGTATATGCTTCGCGACATGCTGGAGGCCTCGACTTGCAGGCCCTTCAGGCAATGAAGCGGGTGGCGGGGACTGTCCTTCTGGTCAGGTTGTGCTGCACCCCTGTTTGGGCCATCGGCCGCTCCTCCACCTACCTGCAGCTGCATGGGCGTGCTGATCTCCTTGTGTACCTTGCCGGGCTCTGTTTACACTGAAGGGTGGCATGCCTTGTCAGAGCCTGGCTGCTGAGGGCCTATGCCATGCTGCTGCTGATTGTCAGGGGCCCCAGGACTGGAAGTCGCTGGGTTGTGAGCAAAGGCGAAGAAGCGAAGTGATTCTCCACCCTCTCCTCTCCATCCTCTGCTTTTTGGGAGTTTCCGAAAATTAGAGGGTACCGTATTTTGTAACCTTTTCTTTCGGAAATCCCCTCTTTGCAAAGGTCATGTGGTTGAAGTCTCGGCCTCGGCTCGGTGGACGCAAGACCCGGAAAGAAGCCCTCGCCTCGCGGTTTTGCGGCCTCGCCTCGAAGGTTTCTGTGCATTTGGCGCTTTGCACGTCTCTGGGCCCTTTGTGACGGCGTCGACGTCCCGGAGAACATGCGGAGATGTGTCTGAGCCGTGGCTTAAGAGAGTGCAACAGTCTATGCCTGATCTTGAGTCGGAAAACAGTATTGCCTACTGTGGATCTCAAGCTGTCGCGTTAATTCTTCCGAAACGCAGGGTCGCGTTGTTGCGCCCTTCCCACAAGTCCCCAACAGCACGGGGTGGGCTTCGAACGCCCCTCATGCCTGGGAGAGAGAGTCATAGACTCTACATAGAGCGAGACCCCAGTGCCACTCCATAGCACGAGGGGTGGGTGGTGGGTGGGTGGGGCCCACGGCCTGACCTACGCCCAACAGAAGGAAAAAAAAACAAAGAAAGTCACGTTTCGGAAGGTACTCGTAGCGGAGATAAAACTGAAGGCAACAACTACTCCCTTTCGGGTTTTTGGCGAGGATGGTGCCGGAACTCAGCTGCCTTTCTGGGCTTGGACTGTTTTTCTGTAACCTTTTTCCTGCGAGGCATGCCAGTTTCAACCTCTGGCTTGTTCGCTACTTGTACATTCCGCTGGGCGGTCGCAGGCCTCCCCCGAACTCACGCCGTCGCACGCCATTTCGATGGCACGGGTGTTGGTTCAAGCGCTGAAAGAGAGGTGGCTTTGGGCCAATGTCTGGGTTGTCTTTGGCTTCGTTGCACTGTGGCATGATCTGGAACTGAAGCTCTTCGCCTGGGGCTTCCTCAACGCGGCCTTCATGGAGCCTCGGCCGAAGCGCAGAAGCGGAAGCCAAGGGAAGGCACGAAACGCATCCGAGCCCTGGGGCCCTGAGGTCCTCGAGCACTTGGCTTCGATGGCCTGGCGAAGCAAGGACGAGTCTAGTGAGTCTAGTCGAAGGTACAGCGGGATTCTTTGGTCCTTGCACAACCAGGCTGCTGCCTTGCCAGCAGAAGCTTCCAGGCACGGGTTTGCTGCATGAGTTTCTTGAACGCGGAGACTTCTCGGCTTCTCGTGTCTCAGGTGGCTCAGAGCAGCTGCAGGAGAACGTGTGGGTTTTCACGCGTCGCTCACGCGTCATGTCGCGTGCTTCAAGCTTCCAAGGAGCACTCTACATCTACGTGCTCTTCTTTGTGAATCTGGTGGGTTATGCCTTGGGCATCACTGGGACTCTTGGGCTTTTGCATCTTGCCTTTGGCGATGTCCCGACGGCAGCCGCCTCAGTCGCGGAGCCTTTTCTCTTCAAAAGGGCCTGCGCGAGTCCGGGTCTCTGTGAGGCACTTCCTCTGCTGTGCACGGGCTTGCTGGCGCTCTCGATGGTGCAGGCCCGGCAAGCTTCGTCTCGCTAGTGAACCCTCCCGTCAGCACATCCCGCAGCCAGAACGGAGAACCTCAGAACCCTGCAGGTGATGCTTGAGCTGCGGGAGTCCGGCTTAAGCAGAGACGGACTCGGAAAGTTGACGTCATGATCGATATGGCCGCTTAAGCGACGATGCGAAGACGCGACATACCAGGACATTGTGCAGCTTGTTAGATGGACACCTTCGTGACCCTGACCCCAAGCACCTACTACTTGTCAGGATGCAGAGTGCATGCTCCCCGCTGGCCCTGGCACTCAAAGCACACTGGAAGAGGGCATAAGAGGGGGGGCCGAGCTCTACAACGCTTCGGAAGGGAGTCTATGGCAGCCATGAGGCCTCCCTGGAATGAATGTGCGGTTAGGGCACCCAGATTTTCACAAAGCTTACAAAGACACAAACACCTGAAGGCTCACTGCTCGCATTGAGGTGGAGTGATATGCCAGGCAGTTGCCGCGGCGTGCTGAGGCAGGCGAACGAGACGCATGATGGGTTTTGCATGGCACCTCATGGCTTCCGTGCTTTGTCTCACTTTGCATCCTTTCAGGTTTCCATTCGACACGAAACTTGAAGTCTCCGATTTACAATCAAAGGCCTGAAGATCTCATGTTTAAGAAGTCCCAGATTCAAGCTTGGCTTGAACCGTCCGATGTCTTATGTGACCGCTTCTCGAGATCATGCCTGCAAGAATGAGTTTCAAAGAGCACAAGCCACAGCCACACAGCATAAACCGGCAAGCCTTGAGTGTAGTGCTAAGTGGAGGTCACGGACTTGCTGAAGCTGTTGCAGCATTCCTTTCAGACGAAGCCTCTTGCAAAGGCTGGGGCCCAAACCTTCGGATTGAGAAAGATAAAGACTTGCAGTTCTTTGCTGTCGCAGCCAGGCCGAACGCGGTGAGCAGCCTGCGGATGTTCTCTCAGAGTGAGAACCATCAGGTGCGGCATGCTGCGTCCACTGCTGTCTGGTCTTCCTTTCGTTGCTCCAGTCAGGAAATGCAGCGCCTGTTTTGCAAAGCGGTGATGACGGATCTGATCAGGTTTCCTGCGAATGCCTGCGGGCTTCTTGTAGGCAAATTCGCTACGTCTTTCGAGCTCTCGAATATCGGGAGTTACAGGACGTGATCATGGTTCTGATGTGCTTCTTGCTGCACCGTGTCGAACGGCAAGATCTGGAGATTGAAATTGAAAGCGAGCTCAAAGCCGTGCTTGAGAACCTGTTGGCGGCTTCAAGCACATATGATGTAAATGCCGTAGCCACCCTGCAAAAGCGGCAACCCTTCCTTATCCAGCATGATCCGTCGAATAGGCAGATCGAGCTCATTGACGACCTTTTGTTCGTGTGTGTGCACTCAAAATTTGGGCTTGCTCTTGTCGATGTTCGGTTTCTCTTTCTGCGGAAGCTTTGCGGCCTGTAGTTCGTTCGCGCATTGGCTCTCAGTTCACTGTGGTGCACTGCATCTAGAGGATGCTGTCCAGCTTTCCGGCTGCGGCTAAGGCTTGCGATTGTGTTTAGTTTGCTGACGGCTCAGGGATGGAAGCTTGAGGTTTTCGGAGCCATGGCACCTATTTTTGCATCTGTTCGGAGTTCAGCCTGGGGAGTTCAGGCTCGAAGCGCCAGACCCCAACTTGACCCCAAACACCTTAAAGACGGCTGATCGTCCTTTTGTAGGGATAAGGGGTGGTCCGGATGGTTTCGACGTGTGGTACGCTTTGGACTGCATTTGTGGAGCGAGCCCCTTTCATGCATGTTCAAACCCCTCAGGTTCACTCAGGTGGGGAAGTGACTAGCAGCCTAGCAGTGCTGGTTGCTGCCATTTTTCTCTTCACGCAAGTTGGCATTTCCTGCCATCATCATTACATCTCTCTCTCCTAGCTGTTCCCAGCGAATTGATCAGCATTGTATGGATTTGCCGGTATTGCGCCAACGGTACTCATAGGCTGAATAGGTTGGCTCTCATTTCCCAGCAGCTTCCAAGAGGCCAGCATCCCAAATAAACGCACTTACAAAGGTCCGGCGCCTCTCCAAAGCCCCTCCTTATGTTTTGGCCCCGAGCAGGGAGAAACCAAGGCCCAATGATGCCGTGATCCGCCTGATCCATGTTGTATTGGCGTAAGCCAAGCAACACCGCTTCGGATATCAACATGCCAGCCCAGATTTACCGGGTCTTGTAAAGAGAGAAGGTTATGTAGTCAATGTAGTCTGAATATAAATCAGTACCGTGAGCCGTGGGCGTCCGGGCTTTGCTGCATGTGCCGTTTGCATCGGTTCAAGCCAGATTGTGCGCAAGGAATGCAAGCAGTTCTTTGATGCAAGCAACTCGGCTTGCCACGCCCTCGAGCAGCACATGAACTCAGAGACTCCCCCGACTCCAGTCTCGACAGGAGGCCACGACGCTTAGAGATGTTTCAGGGTCAAGAATTCGGACAGCGTACATGACCCGAGACTGTAGTTGCCGTAGTCACTGTAGTCTGTATTCTTGCCGCCGCGATGGCATTGGGCCTCAGACTTGCGTCAACGACTTCAGTCTTGTCCCGAAGTTTTGTTGCAAGGCGGGGGAAGAAGCAGCCTCCGCGCTGCCCGTCGAGTACCGGGTGATGCAGGCTGCAGCCCTCAAGGTGATCTGCTTAACGGATGTAGCAGTTTCGACCAGAAAAGAGCAGGCCAGTCGAGGTCAGCATACATGCCCACAATCTGCACGTGGCCTTTACACAGGGGCCGCTCTTCAAGAAGCCGAGCAAAGACCCGAACTCTTCGAAGGCCGGGGCCGGGAAACCATCGAAGTGCCACGCTTCCTGGAGCTCCTCTGGAGCTCTTAGGTCATCAAGCTGAACCGGAAAGTCGGAAGCAAGGCTCGCACCGAAGGGGGGCCCGGGCCCGCACTCGGGGGCCAGTCCTGCAATTGTTTGCCCAGCCCTCCGGGATGCTTTGAAAGCCTCATCTGCCGCATCCCCCGGCCCACTCGCACCAGGTAGTCTGACAAGTGTAGCGTCGCGCAATGCCTCTCTTTTTTTGATGATCTCTGATGTGTGTGTGTGTGCGCGTGCGCGTCTGTCCTGGGCAAGGGAATGACCGGAAGCGGGGGGGTCAGACTGACCTGATCCATCGAAGCTAGGTCATTGGAAAGCGATGTGACGTGAGACGCTCAATCATGTACCTGATTGTTTTGGTTCATGTCAGGGGGGCCAGGCCAGAAACACCAAGAGAGTATCGAGGAAGTCATACATTCAGACAGATGAAGACAGTACTCGTAGTGTAAATTGCTGCTAATTGTTATCCTATGAATATAGCTTATAGCTATCTCGAAGGTCAATCTCAGTCAGTCACAGTCAGTGTGTGTATGTGAGGGTGTGTTTGTGTGTGTGTGTGTCTTTGTTTCTGCACATGTACGTATGCATGTATGTATGCACGCATGCGCATACGGTCGCCGCTTGTCCTCATGTCTGCACATCGGTCTAAACTGGTGCGAGGTGCAGAGCACCGGCCAAACGTGGCAGGGTCCTGCTGGTGGCCTCTGGCTCGAGCAGGGGTCCCAGAGCAAGGGACTATCAATTCCGTGTTGCCCTTGCTTACCGCCGTCGTCCTGCTCCCCTGCACCACGCTACAATCTACAACAATCTTTTCTACAAACCTACCGATTAGTGCATATTATTATGCATAATANGCACCACGCTACAATCTACAACAATCTTTTCTACAAACCTACCGATTAGTGCATATTATTATGCATAATATTAACTAATCCCCTTCGTTCATTCCTAAATTCTCTATGTGCTTCTTGGTATTGTTATGTCGTGATACATTAATCCTTTGAGCATCACAGTCGCACACATCACAACGCACAGTCGCCTTGTTGTATTCCATAATGTCGTCCTTCTTTCTTTCTCTGTATTCCTTCTTCTTTGCTAAAACCTTGTCTATGTTGTTTTTCCGAGAATTAGCATTCCTGTTCAGACATTTATTACAAGTCTCATTGCTATTCCGATGCTCTGACAATTCTTTTACTTTTAAACAAGTACAGCATTTCCGTGTTCCCTCATCCTCTGAATTCTCCATACCATCTAATGACCTTTTCCCTTTAAATGTAAATCCCCCTTGCCCTGAACTGGGAGGGTCATTTCCCAGTTCATATCACCNCATTTCCGTGTTCCCTCATCCTCTGAATTCTCCATACCATCTAATGACCTTTTCCCTTTAAATGTAAATCCCCCTTGCCCTGAACTGGGAGGGTCATTTCCCAGTTCATATCACCTCACCCCCCTATACCCCCCCCTACGCTTTTACACCATTTCTAAAGCCACCACCCATTCCAAACCTCACACCAAAACCCCTAAACCATAACTATCACCCATATACCTTACCTTAACCATAATACAACCAATATCCTAACCA
Organism: Symbiodinium sp. clade A Y106; assembly: GCA_003297005.1. NCBI lineage: Eukaryota > Dinophyceae > Suessiales > Symbiodiniaceae > Symbiodinium > Symbiodinium sp. clade A. The sequence continues at coordinate 35,274 of BGNK01005697.1, forward strand.
CGAACTGGGGTATGATAGAGAGTAGCAACTCTCTA
>BGNK01005698.1:376-7876 GCA_003297005.1 Symbiodinium sp. clade A Y106
GACTGAAGCTCTAAATGTCGAGATAGAATAAGATTCACAAGTCAAAATGGCAATTTAAGTAATTTAAATTCTCAACAACCTAATTGTATATCCACCAAAACATCACTCCCCCAAGTGCGCATACTACCAAGATTGCAAGCTTGCAAAATGAGCAACCTTACGTGCAATCTTGCCCCCCCAAACCGGCAAGCAAAATGACAAAATTAACAGAATCTTGGCCATTTGGAGACCTCTCCAAGATTGACAAGACTTGCAAGATTTGCAAAATCTTGCTCCCAAACAGCGCGCTTCGTTTCCCAGCACAGTGTAGTAGTAGTAGTAGTAGTAGTAGTACTAGTAGTATTGCATTGCCAACGTCTCGCGGAGTACCAGCGTTCGACGAGGGGGTCAGGCTTTGCCCGGCGACTTAAAGTCGCAGCGCACTGTTGGCGATACCCACACCAACCAAACTACATGGAGGACCCACAATTTAGTCCATCGCATTCAAATCAATGTCTCCGCTTTGGGTATAAGCTGGCAGCCGAGCAGGAATAATGCTCATTGAGGTCATAAGGGAGGCCTGACGGAGTTTGCAGCTATGCTTATGCTGCACTCCACTGGTACGACGGCATGTCGCACAACAGTGCGTGTGGCCCTGAGCCACCAAGAGATGGCAACCCAATGTGAGGCATGTAGAGAGGATGGCACGCAGCTGTCCTCTCATTCGACGATTGCAACGCCTGCTGTGGATGCCGCTTGAGCAGCGAGAGCAGCATGTGTCGCGCGAAGCCTCACACAGACGATCACAGCCACTCGTGGCGCAGCAGGCCATCACCTGAGCACACAGTGGTCGGAACATGCTGTTGTGCCATGTTGTGCCTCTGAGCAAAGGCAGGCTCATTGCAAGGAAAAATAGCCAGCGCTGTTTTGACTGTGCAGTTGCTGTTGTTGCTCCTCTTGCCATTCCCACGCTGTACAGGGCTCAATGCATCAACGCCATATGGGCTGCGATACAGAGCTGAGGAAAGGCAGATGGCTAGTCACGGAGTACGCTAGGCAGGCAGTCCAGATGCAACTGTGGGCTAGGGTGAGGGCGCTTGGGCGTGGGTAGGCAAAATCCTAGCTCACTGAGCTTTTCAAGAATAGGTGTCCGCAAGGAGTTCCAGTGCCCCGGCGTGTATGCCACCAGCAAGACGCGGTCGTAGGAATCCCAGGGGCATGTACAGTGCACAACCCGGCTAGCAGCAAAGCAGACGGTTTGCAACTGATCAGGGAACCTGCTTCCAGCTACTAAGGCTCCAGAGTGCTCATGGAATTCTGTTCCCCCCTCGCATTCAACCCAGATTTCGCCAGCCTCGTGCAGGGACAAAGACGTGACTAGGTTCGGCTCGCTGCTGTTGCCACGGTCTATGTGCGGAGGCATACAGCAGTTATACATGACCCCTACCGTTGCCCAGCCATGACCTGGGCATAGATGAATAATCAAGAAGTTGAGGAGTCGAGCCGTGTTGGGGTGTGTCAGCGTCATTCTGCAGAGTCCAGAAAACGGGCCTTTCGAGTAGGCACCAAATGTGAAACTGGCACTCTCACCTGCAGCTGTAAAACAAGAATGGCGTGGTCTTTCACGCTGCAGCAAAACTGCCACTTGACGTGCCGCGCTCCACACGGGACACGTTCCCGCCTCCGATAAGTCCCGAGCTAAAACTTCAGCCGGACTGTGCACCGGGGAGTCCAGCCAAATGGGCGGCGGGAGAATTGGATGCTTGCGCCCCGAGAAAGCAACAGCAAGCATATCGACATAATCCAGAAACATCTGACGATCTGGATGCGGAAGGACAGAGGCTGCCCAACCCACCAGATCATTCCTGGACATCATGCCAATGTGCCGAGGTGGCGCTTCATTCCGGCAGAGCAGGTACAAGCGTCTGGCACAGCTAAGCACAAGCAAGGTTTCCAGAAAGTCATCATAGACACCGCCCGGGACATCATAAGTGACCACCCCGCCCCAGTGACAAAAACTCCTGCACTGAGAGGCGTACCAATCAGGAGCTTGCAGGCTCCTTGTCAAAACACAGCTAAATCAAGCACTGAGCCAATTCGGTAGCGCTGTGGCAGCGTGGTTGAGGGAGCAGAGACATGCGTAAGAATGCAGTAAAACAAAGCTGAAGGCGCACCCGACTGCTGTACGGAACTGTGGTTGCAGAAACGTCCGCCGAGGCAACCACAGTCCCATGTGCTATGATCGGATCAGGCCAACCAGATAGGCGTTATGTGCAACACGCAGGTCCTTAGGGGAAGCGGGCCTAGGGCTACGTTTGTCATCACACAACCAAAAAGACCAAGTGGGTGGGTCATTATCCAGGCATGGGACGCTAAGCGCTGCTTGATAGTGGCCGCTGGTGATAACCTCACCCAGATGCACAATAACAAACGCCACATGGTAGGCCTGTGAGTCTACCTCCGTACTCTCAGCCGGAGTTTGAAAGTGTGGCAGGTTCACTCGGGAACCTGGCGTGATAGCAATTCGGCTCATGTTTTTGTGTGATTGGCTTGAGGATGCATATTGATTACGCCAATCACTGATAAGACCCTGAAAAGTAGAATTCGACAGTGGAAGCATGATGGGGCAGTCAAGGGTGCCTGAATCCTGAACCTGATAGGGCAGCGTAAGGCGTGCTTGCCACTGGCCTGCAAAGGCATCCAGCTGCAGGTTGTTCACAGATGCTGCCAAAACTCGCCTACATCATGCTGACGCGTGATCCCTTCCCACCCCCTCCACAAGGCCCTAAATGACATGCAGTCCGTGAGCAACACTGCGTGAGCAGATGCAAAGAAGCGCTGGCCGACCTGGGCATTGCCCTGCAGGGACTCTACGGAGTCTGATAGCTCGCGCAGCCAGTACCATGCCTGAACAGCAGAGTTGGCATAGCAGAGGTTCATTCCTACAGGATTGGAGAAGCGCACCAGCGGGAGCTGCAGGCCTGCACGCAGTCGGAGTTGTGCGCCCTAGGCACAACTCCAGGGCTTGGCCGACCTAGGCCGAGCCCTTCGCTCGATCTCCCCACCGCGACTTCCACTCGCAGAAGTCCTGGCTCAGGTAGCTCTGCTCGAGCTGTTTGCTCAGCTGACTGCNCAACTCCAGGGCTTGGCCGACCTAGGCCGAGCCCTTCGCTCGATCTCCCCACCGCGACTTCCACTCGCAGAAGTCCTGGCTCAGGTAGCTCTGCTCGAGCTGTTTGCTCAGCTGACTGCGCTGCCCCCGCTCCGGCTTGATGCGCAGTCCCAGAAGCTTGCAGCATGCACATCCAGATACGGCGCAGGTCGTCGGCTTCCTGGGTCCGCATACTGATCGTCATCATGAACGGCACGACCTCGCCCTCCAGGTCCTCGCTCAGCGACTTCGTGCACTTGAAGCGCAGCAGGATACCCTCCATCGAGAGGTAGCGGATGGCCAGGTCGAGATCCTGCAGGATCGTGGTGTGAGGGCGGGGGTCCACCGGCGCCTGAAGCTGACACTTGCCCGCGGCGCCCCAGCCGTGGTAGAACCACGCCGGATCCAGGGCTTGCGGGCCTTCGCCCAGCCACCCGGCCTCTTTGCACCTCTGAAGCTTCGCCTCGTCGAGCTGCAGAGCCTCCATCTGCTCCTTGAGCTGGGTAAGGATAATTATCGTGAGGGCCGTCTTCAGCGCCATGGTCACCTTGCCGTTGGCGTACAGATCCTCCCATCCGACGCTGCGTCCCGTATGGACTGCAGGCACGAGTGGGGCGAAATATCGACGTAGATCACGAAACTGGTGTCGGCCCTCCACAGCTGGAGATCGGCTTGGTGCCTCAGAACCGCACGCGTGAGCGTGGTCAGAAGGCCCTGCACCTTCTCGTCCATCGCCGACCCGGAGCCCCGAGCCTGCTGGGAGTTCTCGGTCTTCTGGCTTTTCCACTTTTGCCAGCCATCTTGCAAGTGTCCCTTAAGTGCCCTGGTTCTGGCGACACCACTTCTGCGGGCGCTCGTCCTCCGCGTCGTTCTTCTCCCCGGGCGGTTTTCTGTGCCCCCCAGTCCCGCTGCGGCCGACTTGGTCGGGAAGACCAGAGCCACCTCCTGCTTTGCCAGCGTGGCTCTCTCCTCCATCTCCGTGTCGTTCGACATCAGCGGCAACGATGGCGCCTTCCTGTGCATTCACAATCAGAGCTGCAAGTGAGGTCTGGAACACCGGGACACAGCTGCGAAGATGCTTACGGATGTCCTTGGCCGGCTTTCCGCAGTACTTGCAAGGACTGGCCGTATCGAGTCCCAGGCTGGAGATTCGAGCCAGGGCCGCCGATGACNCGAAGATGCTTACGGATGTCCTTGGCCGGCTTTCCGCAGTACTTGCAAGGACTGGCCGTATCGAGTCCCAGGCTGGAGATTCGAGCCAGGGCCGCCGATGACAGTGCCCATTCGGCAGCGTGCATGCAAGTGTTGTTTGCAACCTGGGCCGATTTTCGATATCCATTGACCACAGAGCACGCAGTATGTGCTCATTTTCCTGCAATAGGCAGCGTCACGAAGCGGCGTCCGCCAGCTTTGCTGCAGAATGGCTGGCGCAGGATCAACGGCTGCTCAGCGGCTCCTCGGGGGTGATCTGGAGAGCTGATTGCCTGCACAGCTCTCCCTGCCCAGAAGCTACCTGGACTTCTGGAGCAGTGACCACGCCCTGCTGATCCACTTCAGGGCGCGGCGGCCTCTTCGGATGTGCTTCTTGAGACCCTCTACCCTAGTAAACTTAGTAAACCGTACTTTGCAAAAGCGGCAAGCTGGCATGCCATCCACTGCACACTCACGATATGCACTGGTGGGGAGAACGCCCGACAGTTGTGGCTTGCTTACGGCACCATCTGAGCCTACAAGAACCGGAGAGGGATTGCTAGATTTCAGATGCACACGGGCTCTGTGGGAGCGCATATGACGGTGGGTGGTGAAGTATTGCCCACAAATGTCGCACGGCTGCAGTGTCGAGCTGCGTAACAGAGGCAGAATCCTGAGCTGCTCGCATTTGGGCTAGGGCCTCACTAAACCACAAACGACTATTGGGTTGGGAGCTATTCAGGGTCCTACGTTCCAGCGTGGCTCTCAAGGATTCCACAGGCGAGGCAATGCCGAGGCGGTTGCGAAGCGAGACATTTCTCTCACGCGTGAGATGCACCGGAGCTTTAGCTATGCCACGCAGGGCTCTGGCATCGTAACCATCTGCCTGAGAACTTCATGAGAGAACCCTACTGCATGCAAACCATACAGCAGCGTCGACCTCACACACGCGACGTAAAGTCGTACTCTATACCGCAGAGATAGGCATTGACAGTGCAGAATCCGCTGCAGGCGCTGCTTGTTTTGTATGGCTGCTTTAAGGCGATGCTGAAAGGTAGCAACTTCATACCGACCATAAGAGGCAACAACGCCTAAATACACCATACTATTAGCCTTGGGCACAAGCAGCGGCTGGCCTGGATAGCCAAAACTAATGGCATGCTTGCCGTCGACTGTGCATGTGTGTTGTCGAATCCAGCGCTTGGCAGCACTACCTTTAAGGCTCAGCACAACACTGGATTTGCCGGGGTTCACACACATGCCAGTCGTGCCAAACAACTCGAACAATTTGCGAACTGCCCGCAAAGCAAACCCGAGATCCTCCTGGCTCTCAATCTCAAAGGCAATGTCACTATCATCCGCAAACAGGGTAGCCAGCCTGGAAGCCCATTCCTCATTGGTACCTTCAACCAACTGATCATAGAGCCAAGCGCTATAGATCGAGTAGAGTAACGGGCTAAGCCGAACCCCTCTAGCCATAGCGAAGGTTCGACTGTGGGGCCCATGGGAAACCCGATAGCTACAGGACTCATGTACAGCAAGGATGGCATGACGGAGCTCAGGTGGTATGCCAGCATGGGCCATGGAGGCTTCAAGAGACGACCGCGGAAGCTGGTCAAATGCCCGGGAGAGGTCCGCTGACCATGATCCCGCCGTAGCACATGCTTTCTCGTGCCCCGGACCGCTTGGCATGTAAGCTGAGGTTCCCTCTCTGTAGACGTTCACGAACCCTACTGCAATGCAGAGCCACCCTACAAATAGCATCATCAGTTGATTTGCCCTTACAGTATGCGAACTGAGGTTTGGCGGCCAGGAACTCCGAGACACAGGCCTCTGCCCGAGCCCTTAGCGCGATGGCCATGGTTTTGGACCCCGGGTCTTGGAGGCCCAGGGGCCTTAAGTCCTGCGGGCGCCTCCCCGTCTTTCCTGGTTTGGGCAACAGCGATAACGCACAGTCAGTGACCTCAGTAGGATAGCAACAGTGCTCAGCATTCCCCTGATTGAAGAGCCTGACACAGAGGGAGGTGACCGCCTGAGGACAAAGCAGCCATACATCGGCAGGCACACTCGTCTCAGGCACAGTCTTTCCCTTCTTAAGCTGCTGCACAGCAGCCAAGATCTCCTCTTCGCTAAAAGCAAGCTGGGTCGTGATTGAGGGAGGCTGAAACGCATCCTGACGCGCGAAGGCCTTCGAAAAAATATGCAAAGATTTCCTCGAATTCCTGCCGGACAGAAAGCAGGTGACCTTGGGTGGACCTTATCCTAACCTGATCACGCCTGCGCTTGGGGGCTAAACTTGTGACAACCCGGTATATAGCACCCTGATCGCATTTGCTAGCGGCAAGTTCAGCCTCGGCCAGCTGTTCTTCCAGCCATTGTCGCCGCTTAGCCTGTCCAGCCTTGCGCAGATCGCGCGCAGCCTGCTTGAGAGCACTATGCCTCGCCCATTTCCTCCCAACCGACGTGCATGACCCTGGCCGACCGACCGACACCTCGCTTCTCTGAACATGCCAAAGGTTTTCAACAGCTGTGGTGACGGCATCAGGCTGACTAGCAGGCTCAAGGCGGCTTCGTTTGGAGGGAAAAAGTCTCTGACACTGCGGGAGCAGGTACTTATTGAACTCAGCAATAGTACATTCAGGGTGGGAGTCAACAAAACGTTCAGCCAATTGCTTAAGCTCATTAGCCCGGGGACTGGCCTGTTGGATACTCTGCTTAAGGCATCGTAGAGAGAATCGGGGAGGTTTGGGAGATTTAGGAGCAACCTTCCATCCCGAAACCCAGGGCAGCGAGGCTTGCACTGCTCGGTGCTTGGGACCGAGTCTCCAGGGTGCCAGGTCAAGCGCTATCGGCATGGACTGCCGAGCCGCACTGTCTGCATGGCGACGACGCGTGATTATGAAGTCAATCTGCGAAGTTATGTCCCCATTCTGGAACGTTCCGCAGCGAGACGGTAGCGCCGACTTCCAGGTATTGAGCAGAACCAGCTGTTGATCTCTCACCAAAGCCTCCCATTCGTCATCCGGCGCGCGCGTGGTGCGCATTACGCCTCTCCCAACAAAACCAGGCATTGGTCTGCAAGATGTATTCAGGTCCGCTCCTAGCAGCAGCAGATTGCGCTGCGGTAGGCCTTGTAGCAACACCCCCAGCTTGGTCCAAAAGTGATGTCGCAGCCGTTG
>BGNK01005698.1:12876-33841 GCA_003297005.1 Symbiodinium sp. clade A Y106
TGCTGTTCCAATCTGTTGACAGAACTCCTCAAGTCATCCGAATCAGGGCTTGCATCACATCTAACAATATGGTTGCACCTCAATCGGCAAAAGCCTGTAGCCGCGGACAGCTTGTCCCCTCTTCGCAGCTCTGTCCAGTATCTCTTCCAGCGGCACTTGTCGTAGTCTCAGCTCATTTACTTCTGCAGCTCCAAGAACCCCTTCACTCACCAGTAATCGGATCCAGCTTTCCCTTCCAAGCTCGAGGCACACTCCGTGCGTGCTGATGTTTTGGGATGGCCGAAGCGTCGCGAACGACGGCTCCAAGAAGGGAACTCCCGCAAGGCTAAACCACAACTCCCAGCCATCAGCAACTGCTGGCAGTGTCTGAGTCGGTTGCAGTTGCCTCCGCATCCTTGTGAATTTATCCATGTTGGAGCCAAAGGCAAAGTTCCATGCGTGTCTCAATGGTTTGTCTCCTGCCACCATAGCACGGGATGGCCGAAATGCAGCCAGAAGCACAGCGAGGGCTCCGAGCCACGGAGCTTTCAACTTTCTCTTTCCGGCCGAAACCATCTCGGAGCATGAAGACTCGTGGAGCGATGTTCTGTCTGCAGTGCTACCTGAGTGCCAGTACCACCAGTACCACCAGTACCATGGGACCATGTAGTTAAGTTGACAAGCATAGCGGCATAGCGAAAGCTGTCTGCTTTCTTTGTTTCGTTTCTATCTGACGCTTGAGAAGAATTGAAAAGCAGAGGGAAGCAGCTTCGGAGTCTGCAGTGCAGAACGGTGCTCCGTTGTGGCCTTTCGATCCGCTGGAGGCCGCGGTTGCAGCTTGCTTTCGCCGTTTTGGCGGCGGCACTGTGGCCTCGGCCTGTGATGTACGACACGAACCTTTGCGAAGGACCCTTCTGAAGCCATGGCCATGCGCCATGCGCCGTCAGGCCTTGAGTGCTCGAGCCACTGCTTTGGCAGCCTGTTCGATCGTGACCTGTCACGAACCGACATAGAACTTAAATCCCGCTGTTACCGTCAGGTGTGTGTAAGATGCAACGCGGACTCAATACAAAACGGCCCTCTTTCTTGGTTCATCCGACTTTTGGAGTTTCCAACAGGCGACCTCGCCTCTCGATCTCGCTCGCGCCGTTTGGGATTCCTTGGATCTCTGGCAGCGCGTTTGGCCTGCCAGGGAACCCTGCCAAGAGTACATGGGAACAAAGACTTGTCCGGCCGGAGGTGTCTACGATTGTGAGTGGCGAGTGGGCTGCTCTTTTGGCCAATAGTCTCAGCAAACTCGTCCCCTTCTCCAGAAACTGGCTACGAAGAAAACGGAGGCGTTGGGCCGCTAGAAAAGGAGGGACAACCAGGAGGAGCGAAGGAGGGAGAAGACTGATGGCAAGATACGGCCAGCATGCGAAGCACGTCTCCAGCCTGTGAGCCCGGTACTGTTACGATCTGTTACGTAGGCTTTGGCATAGTTCACAACGAGCTGAAGCGACCGAAGTGGTGGGGGTTCAGTGAAGTGCTGCATAGTTAGGCATAGCTGAGGAGGTGAATTGCACCAGGAGCCAAAATGAAGTTGGAACAGGAGTGCGGCGCAAAAGGTCAGAGGGGAGCAGCTTGGCACGTCTTTAGGAAGTCGTCTCCGTCCAAAAAGAAGAACCACCCAACATAGAGTGCACGCCACTCACTGGCTGCCTCTGCTCTGGCCCTTGAGGCGATCCCTGCATCCCAAGCGGAGTCGGCGATGTTCGCTGCTTCCTCGGCCTCAGCCGGCACCGTGCACTACGCCCAGGTTGAAAGCTCACACAGATCGTCTGGCAGAATGTGAGGGTCCAACGCTGTAACTTCTATGACCTACCTGGCAGTGCGAGCAAGGTGAATCGGGTGCAGGGAGTAAAAGGAAGCGTTTTGGGAATAGCTCACCAGTTGTAACAGAAACGCGCGGCCGCAGCAACAGCAACCAGACTGCCAGCTTAACAGGACATACCATGCGAAAGCAGCAATGCACGGGCAGGAAGCTTCTATGCTCGCAAAGTAGGGGACCGTGAACCGGTCATGTCGACCCAACAGCAGCAACCAAGCAATGCATCAAGTTGCAGTTCATATCTGGTGCGGCCGTCGGCTCTGGAGACAGCCCAGTCTACCCACATTTTGGCTGCTCCTGAAGTTTCGGATTTGCGAGGAGCCGATAACATTGTAACATTGACATGGGGATTCAACTGGATTCAGCTGGGCTTGTGCCCTGGGCAAAGAGCTGACGCTCACAGAGCCAAGCCGTCGATGACTCTCATTTTTAGGAGCCGTTCACGCCGCTAGCATGAAGCCAAGGGATCACAAATATCAGGTTCCTGGAAGTTGACTTGTGGGCTTGAGCCGGGCCGAGCATGGCTTACAGGACAAAAGCAGAGCCACCCCCCCAGACCCTGCGGTCCGCCGCAGTAGAACAGCTTGTGCCTGCTTGTTTTTGTCTAGGTAATGAGAACATGTGTTAGTCCTACATCGTCTTCCTGGCCTTCCAGACCAGACCCCACATATCATCACGGCTTAGATAATGCTTAGCCTTGCCTTGTAGCCTTTGTGCCTCGATGAAAAAACGCGCTGAGAACGCCCGCCACATGAGACCACGTTAGACGCTGGGAGAGAGTTCGTTGCTCCGTGCAGACAAGCCGTGGTTCTGTCGGCATGAATCGGCCAAGGCAGTGCCCTCCCCACTCGGCCCACCTCAGTTGGGCTCTGCATGATGGCCATCCACTCGCGTCCTGGGCCACTGAAGACCCTAAAGAACACGGGACCCAGAAAAGCAGCAGCTGAACAGTTGAACAGGCTTTCAGCTGTCGACTCAGTGCAGGCCAGCCCTCCGCCTTTGCCTGCCAACAGCACGGAGCTTCTGAGCAGTGACTCTTCGAATTGACCTGCCTCCAGTAGGCGATCCCGCTGCGCCAGGGCTGAAGCTAATTCGTTAGTGTGACGGCCCTTGATCTGGCGGTTCACCTCTCAGCCGACTCTTCGTACAAAGCAGTCCATCTACGGCTCGGCAGCAACGATGTGCAAGAGCATGCAGAGAGAGACAGGACGTTCATGGGAGAGGCCTGCAGTGTCAAGTTGTCAGCTCACTTAGATTAGATGTTGATCCCAACCCAACGGAATATGTCTCGGATGCCTCAAAGTAAGCCGGCACAATAGCGGTGAACGTCAGCGCACGGAGCTCTTGGGTAGGGTCCATTTCTGCCTCCTCGCAGGCCTCGCGAAGTCTCCAGCCCGCACCGTGCAGCGAGTGGGTCCCGGTCACTAGTCACTCGTCCTTCTCTCTTTCACTTCTCTCGGACCTCGGACCCTGGCCTTGGCGAATGCTTCGGAAAAGCTGTCTCTGTTCAGTTCTGCGGAGCTCAGCAGCCCTCGCGTGCGCAGCAGCACTGAGTGGCGCTGCAGAACCTTTCCACTGCCAAAACTACCAACAGCTCAAAAAAACAGAGTATGGGCTGATGAATTCGGCCTAACATCAATAAAAAAGTGCGATACTGGGGATGCAAGTCGCCAGCTCCAAGGAGGGATGAGGTACGGACATCAAGAACCTGAAGGAGCTTGACACACCCCAACTATGGGTACCAGACCCATCTGGCCACTGTTCACGATGGCAAGAAAGAGACAGCAAGATGGCCATTCAGACGAGACACAGATTAGGAAGGAAGACGGAGGCTCTGTACGTTGGTGGCGACGTGTTCTGGCGCAGAATTCCGCGGCCGATGCGTCCACCTGCAACACTCGCCAGTGATGGTTGTGGCCAGGTTGTGGCTGATCTGCAAGCTGGGCGCCGAAGCTGTAGACGACGAAACCTTCCACCTTTAAGCCCCCAATCTCCACCACATGCCACCAAAGCCCAGAACCCTGCACAAACCGCGCATAAAAATACGCCACACCAGGCCACATTCAAGCAAGAACTCCTATCACCGGGGAACACTGTCTTACGGAAACACATCTCTGGCACCCAACCCGAAAATAAACTCTTAAGCCCAATCAAACGGGAGATGCTTTGCTTATGCCGGAAGCTCTCCAACAACAAACAGCACCTTCAGGATGCACATCGGAGAACAGCACCAGCTTCGGGAATACCCATGGAACATGGCTTCCTATATCTTAGAAGTTCCCGACTGCAGACTGCAGAAGACATCTCCGATCGGTCGTGGCCCTTGGCCTCCTGCCCCACTTGCATCAGCCAGTGCCAAGTTGGAAGAAGCAGACTCAGCTCGTGGGCGTGGCAGGCGTGGCAGGCGCGGCAGGCGCGGCAGGTAGCTTACAAGTACCGTTCTTCTTCATCTTTCCAAGCGACCTGAGGCTGCTCGGGCAGGATCTCGGGCTCCTGGGCAGGTTGTGTCTGTGTCTGACAGCCGTCCTTCGCAGCTACAGGGTACCCGTCTTGTCCAGCTTTCCCGAACATGTCGAAACGTACTGTTTTCATCGTGTTCTGATTTTTGCCAGCAGCTAACAAGCACGCCCTTCCTCTTCTCATCGGTGCTTCTCATCTCAGGGCCCGGCTCAGGCCCGAAAACCGACTACTCAGGAATTCCCAACAAGACGACACTGACGAATGAACGGAGCAAGAATGTAGATAAGTCGCCCCTGTCTGCGAGGCCGTGGCAGCTGCTCGTCCACTAGGAACATGTCATCGATTTTAGGGGGCTCCCGGATCCGAAAGTTGGATCCCGGGGTGCCGTGAGAAGAAGTACCGACAACGCAAGTTGAAGTCCGAGAGATCGAGGACTGCCGCGAGAACAAAAAGATCAAATTTTCTGGGGCAACACGAAGAAACACTGATGATTCAACGGCCGACAAACCTGATAATCTTGCAAAGAATTTCCGGAAGTCGGGAAGCCCGACCAAGCCTAGAAAGCCTTAGAGCCTTACGGCCTCTGTGCCTCTCCATCACGGGCGGTGGCCAGCGACTGCGTGAGCCATCGTGAGCCAATGGGACTCATCGCACGTTGACGTTATCATGGTATGCGCATGGATGCCCTGGCCAGCGGATGCACTGGTGGCATGGACACTATAAGCATCCGGGCATGGATGACCTGGCAATGCGTGCTGCTTGTGTCATGGATCCATGGAGATCGCGAAGGCTATCACATTCTTCGCAACGTTCAACAATGATGCTCTACCGAGGGACCTCGGCGCCTCCACTCCTGCACGTCCTAGCTGGCATACGATTCATACGATTGATTGGCTAGAGTATATTACAGTCACATAGTTTGACTGGCATGACACCCCAAGGATCTAATCGTGCGATACGCACAACGGGTACCCATGCCTGCTTCATGAAGGTCATCAGTGCCTGCTGGACCTGCAAGAAAGGCTCAGCTTACGCTCTTAACATGGCCAGCCGAAGAACATGCTTGCCTCCGCCGGGAGATTTTGCAATGCTTCGCGACGCGCTTCGCGCGTCAGAGTCGCCAGAAGCTGTCGAAGCTGCGCCAGTGCACGATGACTGGCCGGTGCCTCCGAAGGCCGAAGGCACGGCAGAACTAGTCACAAGTACTCGTTCTGAGCTCGGGCCTTGGCCTTTGCGATGTCCTGACAGCGACCGCGGCCTGCTGTCGAAAGCATATGAAACCTTGAAGTTTACTACTTCAAACGGACAGGGCTGAGGCCGGCCTGTAGCTGCTGCCAGTGCATCTTTGGGCAGCAGGCCACGATCGCGGGCAGCATCGTACGTCTGGCGCGTGCTCCTCTGGAAGGGTGCACTATGCTAAGTCATGGCTCTCAAGTCTTGAAGTGAGAGAGCCATGTTAACTGCAAAGAGAGTCGTACGATGTGAGGATGAAGCAAGCCCGAATGCACCCTCTCCTAGATGAGAGCACCTCGAACGCCGTCAGGACGGCGTGAAAGAGATCCTGCTTTGCGCGCAGGCGCGTCATGTTCAACACGAAGGAATTTGGAGCTGACCGTCCTCGCTGCCACCTTTGTCTGGGTGGACCTGGAGAGCACGTCTTCGATACGATGACCGTATCTCCTGGTCCAGGGCATCTCTTTGGATGCCCAGCAGCTCGTAGAGGTCCTCCATCATGCCAAAGACCCAAACAGATGTCACGGGGCATGCTTCAATAAGAAATCAGTCAGCATGTTTGCTCCATCGCTCCGTCCTGCTGCGCCATGGAATCGACTCGCGGCAGAAGAGTGGAGTATCCATCCATCCATAGATAGATGCATACCTACCTACGGCATATATCCATATATGCATATGCACATGCGCAAAAACTGTATATATGTATGTGCATTAACAACATGTGTATATGAAGGAAAAGAGTGAAAAGGAAGACATTCAGTAAAGGTGTGCGGAGGCTGCATGCCTGGCTCAAGCCTGGGGTGGAGATGTTATCATAGTCAATCGTCATCAGAATAGGCAATTGCAAAGTTGCTGCCCAGTCGAAGGCTTTGGTTGCCGCAGCAATTTTGCCTTGCCCGATTTCCGGGACACGGCTACGGCTTGACATGGCTTGACATGCTGGCTCGAAGTAGCTCCTGAGCGAGGTTTGCTTTGCGATGCCTTCAGCCTCGCATGGCGCCCCTCAGTCATTGTTACAGTAACAGCTGCCCGGCACAAATGCTTTGCAAATGGCACAGGTGCACATTGGTTTCCGTCTGATCGCGCATCTCGCCGACTGGCCCAACAGCATGCTCTGGCTATCAGACATCCAGCGAGGCGCAGAGTCAACCGCCCGAAATCGTCTTGTCCTGAAGTCCGAGGCTAGACGAAGCCGATCCTGATCCATCGGCGCAGTGGTCTTCACAACGTATTGGCTGTTACTTTGCCTGCTCGGCAAGATACAGGTCAGTCTTCCAGGAGGAGTTTGACAAGCTGCGTGGGCTCGAACAAGGGCATGGTGTAACCTCGGCCCACACCCCAGACGGGGCATCGAAACACGCTGGTATCGTTGATCTCTGGTCCTGGGCTTACTGCACTAGCTGTGCTTTCTGCCTGCACCATTGTCCAATCCAAATCAGAGCCGTTTGTAAGTCGAGAAGCGCCATCGATGCTCATCCCACGCGGCCAGAAACGGCAGCTCACCGACATCACAGACTGAACTTCTGAGCCCTCGCCCGGCACAACGTTTGTCCTTGTGTTTTTTCTGCCCCACATACCTCGAGACAGTCTTGCAGTCGTTCTGCACGGACAGGCAACAAGAAGGCAAACAATGGAAGGGCGCACCATCTTCCATCATCGCATTGGTACAACCAAGCGTCAGCTTCCGTCTTGCAGAATGTGGGCAGCCTGCAAGCTGCTGGGCTGCTGGTTGCTGCTTATTGAAAGATCTGGACTAGATAGACTAGATAGAAGGGTAGCACCTGACAAATCAAGTTCATCCTCGATGCGTGCCTGGTAGGGCACGAGGAGTGCACCTGCCGAAGATATGTCCCATTCCAGTTGTCTGCTGCAGCGCCAGAAACTTGCACCGCCACCGGTGCAGCAAGCACGGCATCTTTGAAGATTCTCAGCTCAGGCCCAAGGATTGAGGACACTCTGCACGCTTTTGTGCGGACGTAGCCGCCGTAAAGAGATGACTTCTCTTCCCAGACATCGATATCACCCGGCAGGGTTCCAGCAGCACAGGTACTGCTGCGAAGAAGCCCACTGGATGCCCAAAGGTTCATGCCATCGGTATTCCCACCTGCGTACCATCGCCGATCACTTGCAAAATACAGCCAGCACTTTGCCGTCCGGTGTTTGAATACCGGCGACCCATCGGACTCCCTCCTGCCAGGCAGAATCCCTTTCTGCCCTAGGTCTACGTGTAGTGCGTACGGCCGAATCAACCGTGCATGAGCGACATGCGCCGTGACTCCGGCAGGCATCAGCTTTTACGATCTTTCTTATGGTCCTGCAGTGCTGGAGCTCGTAGCAGCCGTCTGCATCGCCGCATCTTGATCCACTGATCTCAACAGCCGCTGCGACAGACCAGACATCTTTGCACCACGACCAGTCGTCAGAAGCTCTACGTACCAACCTGGTTGCGTGAGGTACCGCGACACAAGACGGCATGACAGAACTCCATCCATGCTCGCTGCTTCCGGGCTGCCTCACGCTCGAAGCTCTGAACGAAGGCCTCCTGCTGCCCGATGCCGAGTCACGCACCTCCCAGCCCGAAATGTCGACGGGCAGTGTGCCTACCTTGCACTCTCGGCTGCGAAGTCGATGGCCGGGAAGGTGTTGTGCTGCAGCTGAACCACTGCCGAAATGCCAACGGCCATCCGTGGCGTAGTACAGCCACACATCCTTCCCTCTCTGACAAAATCTTGGGGCTTGCCCATCCTCCACGTCACTTGTAAGCATATCGTACAGAGCATTGATTTCCTCAGCGTCACGGCCAGCTGTTCAGAGGGGAGAGTTGGTGTAGCCCAAACCCCAATGACTTGCCGGCAGCCTGATTCACGCTTCGGTTATCTTCGGTTCTACTTGGCCCTGCCACGCCCCCCACTGCCAGTAGATCCATGCTTTCAACAAGTCTCAGAGATCTCGCAATCTGTGACGTGTACAGCATTGCATGCGCCCGAAGACTTGGCAGCATTCCACGCAGCCCGACAATCCTCCAGGAACTCGCATCCTTATTGCAGCATTGGCATTCGATGCTCCAATAACGTCCACTCGCCACTCACTGCCTATTCTTTGTGAAAGAGCTGTTGACAAGCTGACAAGCCACGTACCTTGGCCGGCGAGGACTTAAAGCCAAAGACGCGACCAAACAGCAATACTCGCTCTTCCCACGGAGTGCTCTCAGGGGGAGGGAGGCTGCTGCAATCGCACACAGGGCCTCACAATTGGCGATACGGTCAGTCGTGCCTTGTGCAGATAATTGCTTACTATCAAATATGCTGGGAAGACACTCCGCAAAGCAGTTGCGAGCTGCCCTGCATTCTTGCTGGGGGAGCTACCGAAATGCCAGCGCGAGTCAGCAGCGTAATACAGCCTGAGTCTGTTTGCAAAATGCAAGTCGTCAACAGACGGGCATTCGGAAGTTCACCTGCCTCTGACTGGGCCGACTGGGGGCTGAGCCAGTGAGAAGCAGGAGCAGCGCGATCTTTCAACGCTGAGGAAACTCCTGGTTCCTGACATCGTCGTCTGCTGGTCTTAGAATCTTGACACACGCGACTGACTTCCATGCTCATCCGTCTGCTCCAGCTGGTTGCCAAATCACAGCCAAGCGGCGTGTCTATACGTCCGATTGAGGCATGCTAGCTCACAACCAGAGATTTGGACCGATGATACGTCTTCGAGCCGCTTGCCCATGGCACACATCTGTCGAAGAGCATCGGGAACCAAACTTTGACCAGGCACCTTCAGCCAAAATTCTTCGTTGACACATCGCTAGCAGCTTGGTGCTCCTTGCTGCTGCTGTGCCTGAGATAATAAAGGCAACCGAGGACGGCTTTTCATCAGACAGGCGCCAACGCGTGCACAGCATTGCTGAGATGCTCCGAGATGCTCAGACCATCTCAGACGGTATCCTTGCATCCTTCACTACTCACTCACTGGTTGCTCTGGCTACCTGCGGCCACCTGCATGCGGAGAGAGCTTGCGACTGGTCCATGCCAGCGACTTCGCGAAGCGTTCCGAGCTTTGGACCTCCATTTCAGGCGCAGCTTTTCGGCCCTCCTTCTGCGGTCTGCGCTTCTTCCTGGCAATTCCGAGCCGCCGAGCACATGCTGACCGTAAGAAAAGAAAGCAAAAGGCATCAAAACAAGCAGGTCTGACCGCAAAGTTCCTGAGATCGGATGCTGTGTGAAAGCCGGCAAAAACGGATGATGACGCTCGACATTTTGGCTTCTCAGCTGATTTTGTGTCTTGCTGCTAGTAGAAGTGTATCGCTTCAGTTCACTCCGAAAAGGCTTCTGCCCGCTCTGAAGATCGATCTGTTTTTGCATGCCGGGAAGGCACCTTTGATGACTGAGCGCGGCTTCTTCTCAAGCTCAGCAGCTCTCTTCTTGAGGCCCTGAGCAGCAGCGCGGGAGGTCTGGCCAGAAACACACACGCAGCCACAGCCACAGCCACAGCCTTGAGCTTGGTTCCGATGACTTGGCCGGGACCGGAGGATTTGAGGCCTGTTCAACTCTTGCCGCATCCGCCATTATCCCTCATGTGATACACAGCCTGTGCTAAGATCCGCACTGATTTCGCGTTTCTCATTCATGGGAGCGCTGCCTGCGGTGACTCAGTCGGCTGCAGTTTCCGAAGCTGCAGCGAATCAACATGGATGTGTTCACCTGGACAGTTCGGTGCGTGTCCTCGGACGTATCAGTTGGTGTCTGAATGTGTCTGAGAAGCAGGCCAAGCTTCTTCCTCAGCCCCTCGAGGTGGGCTTCAAGCTCCTGCAAGGCAGCGGAAGCCATGGAAGGCCCTCTTCCAAACTGTTTCGCACCTCCTCGTATGCCGCCAACTCGCCTGGCCCTGGCTTCTCGAAGCCCTTGCCGGTGTTAGCCACTTGCCCTCACAAGCTCAAGCATCATCAAATCTCAACTCGGATCAGACTTGAAGTCGCAGTACTGAGGCCAGCTCGCGACGACGCCTTCTGGAACAGTTTGTTGCTTCGCATGTATGCCTGCGAAGCACTCTGCAACAGCTTGGGTTTTGATGCCACATCCAACCGCTCGCACTTCGGGGCTGGAACAGCAGGCAATAAACATCAACATACCATAGACGCAACCAAGGGTGGCAATCTTCACCAGCATCGCTGCCCAGAAGCCAATAAAGCTATTGTCCGGAATTTGCAGGGTGGCGAAGGCCGGGCCGCTGCAAAGCCGTGCAAAGCCATGCAAAGCAGAATTCGGAGTTATCGTCGTAGCAGTCGTCGTGGCAATACAATCATGTCAGCGGCAGCCGCCGCAGCAGCAGCAGCAGCGGCAGGAGCAGGTCAGTAAGTCGTCAGGTCTGTCGGTCGGCAGGTCGGCAGCTTGGGAGGGTAGGTCGGTAGGAAGGTAGGTCAGTAGGAAGGTCACGAACATAGGAAAGTAAAGAAGAACTCTCCAAGGTCACAGAGACCTATACTTAGGGATTCTGTGTAAATCCCTGCTCGTCGCAATGGCTATTTTAAAGAGTTGGAACAGAGAGCGTTGCAGGCACTGCTACCACACGATGTGCATGGCAACAGACCCGCTCAAGCTGTGCCATGAGCAAGTGCTCTGGCTGCTCCCGTTTAGGATAACAGTATTGCGACAAAGGTCAAGAGCGGCAAAGTCTATGTAAAGGCTTGAGATTCAATGTGCGATCTGCTGTACATGATGCAAAGCAGAGGCCCTGCCGAGTCGCTGCAACTGTCGAAGCATAATTAGTAGCCTGACGAAGACCATCAGGGGCGAGCTCAACTGCGAGCCGCGAGCAAGCAGGCGGCAGCGGACTCCGCCGTACTAGGCGCTGCAGCCAACTCAGCTCTCCTGTGCAGCACCGCCCTTGCGCGGAAGCTGCGGGCGACAACGCAGAGCTCCTGAAGGAGTTCGCCATGCAAAGCCGCCGGATCTGCACCTTCGCGGGCGGCCGCGGCCCGAGAGATGAGTCAAGAATTTGGCCGCGTCAGCTTCCCAGGCCCCGGTAGTTTCTGCGACGAGGGGCGGGAATCTGACACCCTGTGCCTGGCAGGTCGCGGCGGTGTCCAGGTGAGCCTTCTTCACAGCGGCATAGGCGGCCGCCGCAGCGAGGCTCTTCCGTGAGGCTTCTGCCAAGGTCTCCAGTCGCTGGGGGCCGGTCACGGCCAGATCAAATGCAAAGGGAGCGCGAAGATAAGAAGGCACGAAGATGTCTGCGGGGCGCCTGCGGTCCAACCCATGGTCTTCCGGTCGTTGGGGTGGTAGCACCTGTGGCTTTTCACGCTCGGGCTGGAGTCCGGCACGATCGACCCAGGAGCACAGGAGGTCGCGGAGCGCATTGTGTCGCAGAGTCCGCTCACCTCCAACAGAGCAAAGGCCAGCGTGGTAGGAGAACTTGTCCAAAATGCAGTCGCATCGCGTGCACCACTCATCCTGCACAGCATCCTGTGCATGCACAGGCGCTGCCGAAGCTCGGCTACAAACGCAGCGGGCTCCATCCGCTTGCGCCCATGGGGTGCGGCGGCGAGGAAGGCCCGGGCCCCAGGTTCAGCCTCAGACCGCAACACCGCCTGAGCGGCAAGGCGGCTGTTGGCCAAGCGACGCTGCTGCGGAACTCATCCAGACCCGAAGTGAGGGCCTTCTGTTTCAGCATGAGGGCGGTTGAGGCCGTAAGAGGTGCCGCGGCATAATGGTTGAGGTCGGCAAGAGCCCGCTGCACGTCCACTCGCCCTGGCACTGCCTCAGGAGAGAACTCGGCATCAACCTGGCTGCAGAGCTCAGCACAACCACCCACAGAAGCCAGGTAAGCTGCAGGCGCATCCAACGCTGTGGAGCGCAAGCCAAGACCAGCATGGGAACAGCTGAGGCCCGCCTGTTCCCACTGCCCAGCATCAAGGTGGAGGCCCGTCAGGCTGACAAAGCAAGCTTGGACAAGCCGGTCGAACTCCTGAAAGGCCTCAGCCTGAGGATGGGGTGGGGCGCACCTCATGCTGTGCACAAGGCGGCAATGGCCTGCGCAGGCGCGAAGCAGCCTGAGCCCAACCTGCGGGTCTTCAAGCTCCCCGACTGCGTCGAGCAAAGCCTGCGCTGCTGCTTCCGTCCGCTCGGTGGAGAAGGGCATCAGGTAAGTGTCCCACCAAGTCACCAACCGCGACGTCCCCAGTTGCCACCACCTCGCACTTTCGCAGGTTCAAACGCAGGCATAGCTCAGCCGCCCGGCGCTGACTGGGGGAGCATGAGAAGCTCACGCCAAGAGGCTTCGTCATTGCGGTGAATGACTGCAGCGAGCGCACGGGTCAAGGCCCGCGCCCACAGGTGACGAGCTCGCCCGGGCACGTGCCGCAGGGTAGGGGTGCGCCCAGCGATGATCTCTTGAAAGCTCGGCAGCTGGATGCCATCCCCTTGCAGGGCCTCCGCCGGGCTGGCCAGGGCCGTGCGAGCGCTGAGACAGCACACCATGCAGCGTTGTCGACTTCGTCCTTGCAACCAAGCGTCCGAAACATCTCCCTACAATTTTCCCTGAAAGACCCAGCCAAGAGTGCGCCGATGTGCGCCTTCATGGAAGCATCGCTGGCCCATCCCCGCGCACGCCGAGGATCATTGCGCGGGCAAGTGGGCACTGGGCAGTCGACCCGTGTTCCGGCCGCATTCGGCCCTTGAGCAGCCTCCACGTCCATGCGATCAGGGTCGTCGCGTGGACGTCGTCGAGGCGGCCGCTCGCCGCCCAGGGGGGTGCCAGGAGCCACAGGCCCAGGATTGGAAGCCTCTCCGATGCGGCACCCCCGATTGGGCCAGCCACGCCAAGTTCCGCGCAGCGAGGGCTTCGCAGAACGTCGAAAAAAAGCCGTTTATGTCGCCGCTGTCGCAAGCGAGCCTCGCCGGGCCGCCACAAACCCGCCAGGGCACAGTCTCGACAACCGCCGGCTCTAACCAGGCCTTGTTATTGAGGAACCTTGTCCATTCCTGCCGCTGGCGGCGGTTCAGGGGATGCCACAGCGTGGCAGGGCCGACTTCACACTCGGGGGCCGGGCAGCCCGGAGCAGCCACACCAGCCAGCACAGTAGACGGCCGGGCGAGAGAGGGGCCATGGCTCGGAAACGAAATGGCGCTACAAGTAGATTCCTTGAGCCGTAGCCCTTGAGCCAAGTAGACAGGAAGGAAAGCAGGTCGGTATGTCGGTAGCTCGGTAGCAGGTCCAGGTCGGTAGGTAGACAGGTAGGAAGGTAGGGGTCAGTAGAGGTCGGTGGTCGGTAGGGGCAGTTAGAGGTCGGTACGGGTTGGTAGGCAGAGCATGGTTGGAATACGGTGTGTCATGAATACTCGCAAATGCACAAGGTTAATGTTGAAATGTGTATTGCTCAATGTGCCGCATGCAGTCTCTTTGATGTATACTGCACAACGTGTATGTTTGTTGAGAGAGAGAGGATAGGTAGATACAGAGATAGATAGAGATCAAATGGAGATAGAGATGGAGATAGGGGTAGAGATAGACAAGGAAGAGATGGGTGGGGTGGGGTGTGNGGGGTGTGGGGTGTGGGTGGGGTGGGGTGGGGTGGGGTGGGCTGGGCTCGGGGTGGATGGCATGGGATGGGATGGGATGGGATGGGATGGGAAATAGATGGACAGACAGATAAGGTAGGTAGAGAGAGAGAGAGAAAGCGAGTTAGACAGACAGATAGAGTGATTGATTTTAGGTAGGTAGACAGAAAGATACGGAAACTAAATACTAAATGCCGACCTTGAACCTGGTGTGATTGCCATCCCCTTCCGTCCATTCAGTGCCCTTTACTTCTGATTCTGAGGGCACGGCATCAGCTGACCGTCTCAAACGTACATCGCGAAACCAGCCTCTGCCTTGGAGCAGGAGGCCCAGCTTGGCCAACTCTTCACATCTGCAGGAAACGATATTGGACTCATTCTAGAAATAATTCTCGATGGTGTGATGTCGAGAATCTGATGCTTTCGGTTTGCGGCAAGCTGCACAAACTTGACGGGACAGCAAGGAGGTGGAATCAATACGAACCCCTTCAGCGGCATGTCAAGCCATGTGGAAAGCGAATATTGTTTCGAGGAGGGGGCAGAGTCTAGCCAGAGCCGAACACGAGCTGACCTGCACCTGTGTACAAGAGTGGTGGATAGTGATAGGTATGGTGCGAACTGCCATGTATCGGCAGAACCGGCACCTCTATTCTATATGCTGCAGCGGCAGAAGCAGCAGCAGCGACGTGCGACACGAGAAACGCGGAAATAGGTTAATAGGTGTCATTCAGCGTGTGTTGCTGATGATGTTTTGACATTTGTGTCGATAGCTTGTCTCATTTATGATTGCATTGTGCTCTACAAAGCACAGATCACCGTGGATGTTGGTGGTTCGGTCTTCGAACAGCCATGTAGATCCTGCCTGCTGCGACAGAGGAGTCGATCCGAGCTCGCCCAAACAACCTACAAAACGGCAAGTTGATGCTAGCTGTCTGGTTTGGCGGCTTGGCAGCCGGTCCGACCGCAACAATACATCCCAACATCCCGAGGGTATTTTGCAAGAAGCTGCTGCTTCGAACGAGCAAGGTGCGAAGGCCTCGAAATGAAAACGCTGCGTAGACAGCACAGCATGCTTTGTCCGAGGCCCGTGCGCCTTAGCAGTTGCGTGGTTGCAGCCTGGTGAAATTTCCGCCAATCACGGCAGCGAGGTATCGCAGGAGGATAGTACAGTCAAACGCCTCCAACAACTCCAATGCCAGCGCGGCCCCATCGTAGCTTGCCTTCTGAAGTCTGCCGGGAACGATCGCAAGCCACCCAGTACAGAGCAAGCGGGGGGGACCTTCTGAACTGGTGGCGGCGACGGTACCGGAGCAGACTTGGCTGCTGCGATTGGCGCGCTCTTTGCTTTGGGCTTGGCTTTGCGCACTGTCCTCGTAACACGGGCAAACAACTCAAAGAGCTCCAATGGCGTTTTGCTTGGCTGCAGACTTCGCTTCCGGTCTTCTCTGCGCAGTCAACGCAGATCTCAGCGCAGTTTGACAGATGCAAAACAACTCATTCTCTGCGGCTGGACCACAGGATGCTGTCGGACGTGGTCACACGTGAAAAACTCGGAAACGAACCGCTTGGCGGGAGCCAACAACTCAGCAATCTCCGCAGTAGACGCATCTGGCCTCAATCGGTGATGCGCACAGTGGCTCGACACCACTGTAGCTTAACGTCCAAAAGTGCCAGAAGCGACAACAATGTAGCGATAGCCCTTAAAAATCAAGACACACAAATGCACTTTCCTGTGGAGATCGGATATGAATGATATGACAGGTGCACAGGTGCAGCCGGGAGCACGGGGAAAATCCTTCGGGTCATCAGGCCCAGCAGGAGACTTGGGCTGTGAGGTGGAGAGCGGCATCCAGTGCGACAAATGAATCAAGGACCATTCGTCGTGGCACACGAACAAGCGAAACAGAAACGAGATTCGAAGGCTGGCAAATGAATGCACCCGTGGCTTGGCTACGCTTCGTGTGACGGCTGTACTTGCTTTTGCCGACAAGACTTGGTCACAATCAGACCGAAGATCAGATCATGCACATGGCATGGCCAAGAAGAAAAGGAGAAAGCCAAGGATGAAGTATGTAGCAAGGGGCATCTGTGTTGAACTGGGAAGGCCAAAACACGAGCGCTAAGTCGATCCGCATGCCAGGGTCTGCACGGCCCATCCACTTGCGAGATGAGCTTTCTCTTCTTGGGCATGGCCTGCCACGTTGGCTCTGGAGAGCTCCCTTCCCCAAGTGGTCTACTGCCAGCCCTGCTGCTGGTAGCTTTTATGTTACGTGGCAGCCTCTACATGAAGAGATTTGGATATTCGCTCAAAGGCTCAAGGTGCATGAGAAATTGCTTTTCGCAGAGCACATCAGCGAGCACTGCTGGAGGCAGTCCTTGGACGGTGAGTGGGAAAGAATCGGCCCTTGAGGCCCAAGACTTTTACCAAGACAGCCAGGTGCCGCCAAGAAGTGCACTCATGCTGTCCTCATCTCCTTTGCATCGTCTACAGGTCTACCGAAAGCCACGATACGCCAAATTATCCAGGCCTCAGGCTGCGCTGTGGGCGACGCCTCCCTCGTGTCTGTCTTCTTTGTGTCTGCAATCCTGGTTTTTAACCGTGTTCGTATCAGCAAATTCCGCGATGCGAAGGCTACGGCTACAGCGGCTAAGGCCTAAGACGAAAAAAATCAAAGAGAGCGGAGCGGAGGGCTTTGAGCCGAGCGCAAGGCGACACTCCCGGCTCTCCCATCCTATCCTACTTTTGGCCCTCTTCTAGGAATCTGCCCTAGCCCTAGAAGGCGAAATCAGAACAGGAACATGGAAAGCTCCTGACGACTTGCTTGCGACACGCCGCTGAGGATCACCGTTGCCTCCGGCCCTCTCGGCTGTCCGTGCACTGATGTGCGCCTATGTACAATTTCAGAGATCCAGCTTGACTGGGTGCGCGACTTTGGCGGAGCTATTGAAAACTGGTGACACAACCAAACTGCCGTGTTAGCAATTCGCAGTTTCAAAAGTTGACTCAAGCATCCCCCAATGACGGCCAGTGAGTCGAAGATGAGCATCGAAAGCCGCCAGACCCGGAATTCATCTGGGACTCACCCAGAAGTTCCCCAATCGAGGTACCTGAATAGACAAACTCTCTGTCGGATCTCGGATCTCGAGTCAAACGGTCACATTGACACTTCATGCATGCATAGCACTGGTTTGAGTGCAGCTTCGAAATTGTCAAGGTGGGCACAGATGGCACCTGCCACACTATTGCCATGGCTATGTGCACAGATCTGCAGGTACAAGGTGGCACGAGGTCATCCTCATTTTGCAGGTGCCTAGCGTTGGCTGCGCACCAGGCATCGTGACCTTGCACAGCAGAGATCACGAACAAGAACGTGAGCGGCGAGATGCTTCTTGCTCATGAGGGCTTGAGGAGGGCACTGCCTGCTCCGCTTCCTGATAGCTGATGGCTGGCCTGACTGGCTTCCATGCCACGTGCGGAAATTTTCTGAGCCACCCACCTGTCACCAGTGTAAACATCGTCGCGCAGGGTAATCTTCAGCTCAATGATTGGCCTGAAGGTCATCTAGCATCCTGGCTATATGCGGTGTCACAAGCTGGTGCAAACACTGCATCGTCGCCTGCAGGCAAGATTGAACTGGTAGAGGTCGTCGGCGACTATAGTCTCTCCATCAGGTACCCACAAGTTTTGCATCTCCAGCCTAGCACGAGTTTAGGGCTGCGGCGGCACTGCCGAAGCTATGACCCAGGCCTCCCTTCGAATCCGTTCGGGAAGAACTGAGAACTGGGTACC
This sequence comes from Symbiodinium sp. clade A Y106, assembly GCA_003297005.1. NCBI lineage: Eukaryota > Dinophyceae > Suessiales > Symbiodiniaceae > Symbiodinium > Symbiodinium sp. clade A. The sequence continues at coordinate 30,758 of BGNK01005698.1, forward strand.
TCTGGACGACATGCGTCTAACATCGCCTACCCGCTTGCAGCGTGCGCTCTGGACCAAACCTTTGCTTTCTCATGAACCGAACAACCGAAAAAGCTTGCCTGCGAGGCTGAGTGCATGGTCGTACGAGCTCGCCTCCACGCTTGCGAGAAGGTCGTCCGAACCCACGAGGTCAGCATCAAGAACCTACTGCAAGGTACAAGAAACAAAATCGCATAAAGTGAAAAAGGGGCATGGCACCTGCACAATCAGTGGCTCGCCACGTCTCCAGCCAGGCCTCCAGCACAGAGGCTAGTCACTGCGCAAAATCTACACATGTCCCTTAAAATGCCTGAGAGCTGGCAGACCGCTCTTCTCTTGGGCCCCCGAGATTCGCGCACAGCCAGCATCTGGTTCCAAACGGGTGTCTCTGTGTCCGGCAGGGCCTCATGGTCTGTAGGTGTCTACAAGGCGTTGGCTCGTGCCCAACCCCCAACATCCCCCAACCCGCCACCCCCCANGGTGGGGTTGGGCTGGGGGTGGCGTTGGTGGCCGTGGTATCGAAAACAAACGGATCTGGTGTGATACATACATGAGGGGTCGGTGGGAGGCGGGAAGATTTGGGCCTCGGGCTAACGTTATCTTAAGTTGTTTAAGATGTTAGATTTTATGGTATGGATAATGCATGATGTTATCCTGGTGATAACCATGGAACAGCAGCGGTGTGCAGTGACAGTGATGCGGATAGCAGTGGTATTTTACTATGACTCACAGTGCCCCTAAACCCCAAAGGCACGACTCCTTTTCGGACGTTTTGCGATGTCAACTGCTTGGTTTTGGTTGTGACATGAAGCTGACAACATATGTCACAACGGAGGAGGTTCAACAAGCAGATTGTGACATGTACTGCAGCAATCTCGAAATGTACTAGGGAGGAGGTGTACGATCTCACGCTGGACAATCCACTGCAAGAGGAAAGCAACCAGGCACTGCTTGAACGATCGCAAACCAAGTGGCAGAACTAGAGACAAAGCCAGCCGAGACTGGACACGCAATCGATGGGGACTGAAAGGACGGAAACGACAACACGGAAACTGGACAGGCGAAGGTGGTGTAATATGTTGCTGGTACAGGAAGGACATTGCAGGCATGCAGATGGGCACTACACAACAGAGGGTCGGAAGGCCATCCTCTCACTTAATCAGTCAAGCCCGCAAGACTTAGCACAGAACTGCAGCTTCCTGCAAACAGGCTCCCCTTCCTTCCAAGAGCCCAATTGAACAAAGCTGCACAACACTTAATGCGCATGCACTCCGACAGCGAACGAGAGATGGTGCCGCCCGGCGCAACTTCGAAACATAGCATGCATGATGCAGTCGGCTCAGCAGGATGAGCACAAAATGCGAGGAAAATTGAAACACCTGGACAAAGCTCTGAAAGTCTAGTGACCAGTTGTGGAAAGATCCAAGATGGGAGGCTGGTTCGAAGCATGGAAGCAGTATTGAAACAACAGATACAAGGCCCAAGCTGTCGTCTTTGCTCTCGACCGACTTCTGCCTGGAACCTGAAACACAACGAAGCACTGTCAATGCTGCTGTACGATGCGATTTTCTTCTGGAATCTCAACAGAGCAACCTGGACAATCACATACGGATCGGAATGACCACGCCGATCTGCTCTCGGCAGTCCTGTGACGACATGTAAGGCCGCCCCATCCGAGTGTCGACTTCTCAACGTTTCAGGATACATTCAGCAAAGCCTTCTGCCCCGATAATCGTCACGTCAACTGTCTGGCTTCCGACCTCAGTGTCGCCGTGTGAACGCGCCACGCCCTGTTCTCGTGCAGACCTCTGAATAATCTCGATACAGATAAAATCCTGCTTTCACTTAAAAGCCTAGCGAGACAGGTGCACGGAAAGCACCAGTGCTGTTGAAAGGAAGGGGTCCGTCTTGGAACGTTTGAACATACGCCTCGCTTTTGTCCATCCTGAAGCGTTCCCTGGCTTCAAGCGGAATTGTCTGACTTTCGAAAGCGGAGTCCTCTCAGAGTGGTTATGATTCCGTCATACCGGAAGCGAGGACATGATCGAGTCAGATCACGAACCGACAACATTGGACATCGAAGGCAATAAGCCTCAAGCCCTGCACTCAAAAACCAAAAGGGAAAGACATAGCCCAAGCCATCTCGGAATATGTCAGACTGTCAACCCGTCAACCCCTCTTGCAAACTCTCCATCCCCACGTGCTGAACCTATAAGCGCTGAACCCGAAGCAGCAGGAAGCCGAACACAGCCAAAGGTCAAACCGTTTTGGAAGATAGGCGCGTCACTTGTGACTTCTGTCAGGTGTCACTTGTGACTTCTCGAGAGGCGAGTCGCTTGTGACTTCTGTCGGGTGTCACCTCTGACTTCTCTAGCCAGCGAATTTGCAACACCTCTCAGCANTGACTTCTGTCGGGTGTCACCTCTGACTTCTCTAGCCAGCGAATTTGCAACACCTCTCAGCAAAAATGCATGAAATCACTTGTGACTTCTCTGGCTTGGGATCGGCTTTCAATCTTGCACCCTGGACTTTCTCGCAAGGGTCCGCGGTTTGGGGTTAGGGTTCAGGGTTTACGGTCATGGGATTGGGGTCTAGCCGGGGTTTAGGGTTTACGGTTTCAGGGTTTCCGTTTAGGGCAGCGGGCCCGACTTTTCGATGAAAAAGTTCATGAATATTTTCCATGTAAACTGCTCCGGGTCTGTAGGGTGAAGCATGAGGGTTTGGGGTAGTTTCAGAGTTCGCGATTTAGGGTTTAGGTTTAGGGTTCACGGTTTAGGGTTTGGGATTAGGGTCTAGCCTCAGGGTTCAAGATTCAGGGGTTAGTTCTTTTGGTTTAGGGTTTAGGGATTAGGGTTTTAGGGTTTAGGGTTTGTTCAGGGCTTGGGGTTTTAGAGCTCAAGGCTTCGGCGTTTTTAGGATTTGGTTTAGGGTTTAGGGGGCGTCGGCGTAAGGTTTAGGGGCTTCGGGTTTTAAGGTTTAGGGGTTAGGGTTCGGGGTTAGGGTTTACGGTTTAGGGTTTCAGCTTGGGGTTTAGGGGTTTGCTCGGGGTTGAGGGTTTTAGGGTTT
>BGNK01005699.1:23057-35275 GCA_003297005.1 Symbiodinium sp. clade A Y106
GGTGTTTTCAGTTTCCTGCCATGGGAAAACATGCAAGCTCGAGCAGCTGGGTGGCTAGATGTGCAGAAGAAGTCCACAACCAAACCGTAGCAGAGATACAATGTTAAAACACAACTGAGCAAGCACAGTAACCGTTCTAAGCATTGTATATCTAGCCACCAGCTGCAAACATAAATCATTCATCAGTATTCATACGACGAATATTTCCAATGATAACTCCCAATGTTAATTTACACACAAAGAAGTCTCTCNCTAAGCATTGTATATCTAGCCACCAGCTGCAAACATAAATCATTCATCAGTATTCATACGACGAATATTTCCAATGATAACTCCCAATGTTAATTTACACACAAAGAAGTCTCTCCTCTTTTGGCGGTAGAACACGCAGCAACACATCCGAACAGTCCGTTAAAGGTCGAAGGATGGAAGCTGCATGTAACAACAACCAGAACCATAAACTGCCATTGGAGGAGAGACTGGATCGCCTACCCAAACCCCAGCACTAGAAAGTGAGACAGACTCGCCGCGGTGGCGCAAGAGGTTTCTTGCGGAAGCTATACAGAAGCACGCAACCGCAGAGCTGTGGAAAAGCGAAGAAGACACGTGGTAATGCTAGTGCTCGCAACGCGTGAGGGACCCGCACTGAAAACCGTTAAATTGACATGAATGGCAGTGCACCCGTTGAGGCGATGCAATGCAACATTGGGTAGGCGCCCAAGGCCGCCACAGATTAGCAACAGCAACAAACAGAACAGGTATCTGTTGATTGCCGCAGGCTACACACGTGAGGCAACAACGGACTGACCACATCCATCGGGGGAAGCAAAGCGACCGCGCGCCGATGGCAGTTCAAGCCCATGCATCACCAGCGCACCGGAGCTGTCGTCGCACGCCCAGACGGAAAACCCAAGGCCTCCATCCACGGGGGAAAAAAACCGCGCACCGTGAACGTTCCCTGGGGTCTGAACGGCTATAAGACGAACGCAAGAAGGTATGGCCAAAGATGTTGGTATATACATATATATAATACGGTATGAAGGTAGGACCAAGATTGCCCCAACCCTAAGCAGGCATGGCAATGGCACACAAGCAAGGCGTACGCCCTCACCTACCATTTTGGGGGATGAGCAAAATGAGCGAGAGCAGAGCTCTGCACGACACGGTGTTACCTTCGCAACGACCTAACAAGCCATATGTTTGCTGCGCACCCCCAGCATGTGGAACGAAGCCAGGTGCGCTAACACTTTGCTTTCCTATATAGAGAAGGGCAGCACAGCAACATACCTAGAAGGTCTCGTGGTTCACAGCCGAGCACCGGAGAACGTTACGAGGCCACACACACGCACAACAAACTGGATGCGGACAACACACATGCCGCATCAAGCTGAATGCAGGGCAAGTGATGCCAAAGCAGTAGCCGCACACGATCAGGATGTTACCGACGAATACCTTTGGCAAGCCCTCATGCATAAGGGGCCTCGAGCAGGAAGCACAAGCGGCAGATGGAGAGCTGAACGAAGCCCACCATCAACACTTATGGTGACCGTCTTAACACTAGCAGCACGGTTGACACGACTGCCTGAGGGCAACTGGGGCACCTGATAGGGCGGACAGCCAAGGAGCCCAAGCCCATTGCGAAGAAGACAGCGTGTGCATATCCGTAATAATGCAGCGACAGGTGCAGCGTGTGCACGTCGAAAAGCAGATGTTATGCCCAAGGGAGCGCACTGCAGACATGTTACACAGTATGACACCAATTATGCTGCCGCACCTTTATAACTAACCAGGGGCAACGCAGGCCCTAAGTGCAAGCCCTTGCGCCCGATTAACAATGTGCCTTTAGAACAACACCGCGCGGTTGCCAATGCTGCATCTACAGGCTAAAACCGATACAACCTGAGGAGCTTATGCCTGACACAGTACTACGGAAAATGGCGAAGTGCGGGAGCCCACCGCAGGAGCAGAAGCAAGCTATCAAGCCCGCAATGATATGACACGAATCTGGCAGCTGAAAGCAGGATAACGTTCTGACAGGCTTGCAAACACCTGTCTCGACACCGGTGGATCTGAAGTACCCGCCCAACGAAAAGGAAGAGCCATACACAGCATGCCGCACAGGTACGCTAGTTGGACCCGAATATGAAGCCAAGGTCAGCGCCTATACTCAAGCAGACAATAGAGTAAAGAACGGATGAGAAAGCCAAGGCGCACTGGAACCGTACACCGCACCAGCGGCGGAGAGCAGCCTGCAACAACATAATACTCCGCCGCAGCAAACAGAGAACCGTAAGACATGGTGAAAGGGAACGCAGCAATCTTCCGCACCTGAGTGGGAAGACTGCAGCACCAAAGCAGACAAGCAAGTGAAGAATGTAATTGCCTTACTTCGCAATGCAATGAAAACGCTGCGCCCCGCAAACATAGCACGGTGTTAAGTGTAAAGGCAGGTGGCCGCGCTTGCTTGCACCACATGGTAACCACTTATTTTTTTTGACAGCGCGACACCTTGGCCCTGCACGAGGGAAACAGCAACGCGTATGGCTAAGCTGCACCCCTAACAGCCGATGAGGAGGGTAATGACCAAGCAGTGGTCCAGATTTCCGTACACAAAGACCGTGACTTGGCCACTGTGCCGCTGCGGTCATACGGAGCTCGCTGCCGTACGGGGCAGCATTTCGAGCTCACAGCAGAAGCCGACGCAACATGAGAACGGAACCTATTAACCAGCGGGACAAGCGCGACTCCAGAAAGCTTGTTGTATAACGCTTATTTGCACCAGCCCCCTCTGCAACCACGGACGGAGGCCATCCGAGAAAGGCATATGTGTATAAAGGACTTGTGTAGGACTGACTGCAAAGCAGCTACAAAGCTGCCTTAAGGACACGCCGCTGCACGCTACTCCAACAAATCAACCTACCCAAAATATAGTCACGCGGACGGACACTACAATGACACGTAATAGAAGCCCATGGGTGCAGCAGACTACTATTGCCGCAACACGCACGCGCGAATAGCCGCCGACTATGAGAACAAGCGGCCTTTGCATGACCCGGCAAGGGCCTGACTGAAGAGAGATGGGGGATTGCCGCACAGAACAACATGGCGAAGCTGTCAGCGCTGTGCCCTTTTTTTTATATACCCTCTGTGACCGGAAGGCAGAGACCAAGCAAGCAGGGCAGATGGAAACCCTGTCGCAGTCCCTGAGGCACACGAGAGGGGAAATACTCGGGGCGCGAATACAACTAAGCCAGAGCTTGTTGCAGCACAAGAAGAGAAACTGAAAAGAAACGCAGTTGCTCGAGTGTAGTATACCGTAGACACCGAACCCCGAACGGCAAAAGAGTACGTGCCTCGACTGCCCACAAGCCCAGATGAGCTGTGCCAGCGGTACCCGAAATTACACTACCCAACCAGGGCCAAAGGGGGACGTTAGTTTACGAAGGCATAGGTTACTATGGCCGGGGATTGCTTAAAAAGGTAGAACAATAAAAACGCCAACCCCAACTCAGGCTGCACCTCGCCGTGAAAAGGCGGACGCCGCGAGGTGCATAAAAAGCACCGCACTATGCAAGCGTTGTGCAATGCTAGAATGCGATGCTGCTGGCTTGTGGTACACCCTTTTTTTATATAGCATCGGCCTAGCGTTAAAACCATATAACCGATAAAACCCCAAAAGTCACGAAATCCCGACAACACGCACACCCCTTAGTTGGCAAAAAACCTCGGTTCGCCGCGGCCGAGCGAGGCAACACTGGAATGAGAAAGTATTCCCGAGGGAGCTGGGGCCAGCACGGAGTAGTTGCAGCGTAATTGCACTGAAACCGTGCCGCGGAGCAAGGCAAGAGGGCCCTCTGAATACGTGTATATGGAGGCCAGCTCGACAGCCGTTGCCACAGTATAGCCAGGAAACGGGTGCTAGGCATAGCCCCACTATATGCAAGTGACCAAAGCAAACGCATGGGAGCGCCAAAAAGGCGTGAGAACCTCAGCCGCCTGCTAACACCAACACCAAGTACCGCACGGTTACTCGGTAACATATTGGCCCGCACTGGACGCCCTGCCAAACCAAGATACGGAAGAGGCTCTGTCCCAGGCATTGCAAGGCCAGGTGGCAGACCGGAACCGGGTGGACCCAGAACCCGCTATATGAAGGACAGTGTGCAAATGCTACCCCAGAAGCGAGGAAATAACCACTGGCCTCGGCACCCGCCCCACAGAGCAGACTCGCAAAGCATGTCGGGCCAAAGAGAGAGCAGTGACAAAAACCGGATACCTGCGGCCACGCCTTGGAGGCAAACAGCCATGAAGCAGCCGATCAAGTAGGCAGGGAATGAGTCGCGTGACGTTCCCGAGAAACAAACATCTGCTTCGGCATGGCGCGCGGAAGCGTCGAACGACTGCGTGGAACACGAAGCGCTTGACTGCTCGAAAACAACCCGGAGTGAACATGATGAACCAGCTCACACCGAACGGGCGACGTCCATAAGGGGACATTTAGCAATAACCGCCAAACACCCAGCCACAGGCGAAGAGCATGCCACCCCTGTGAACGGAAAGCACAGGTCTGTCTGAAGTGCCATGAAGCGGCTAGAAATAGGCCGCCACCCGAGGAAACTACACTAGTACAAGCAGGACCACGACAGCCAATACGTACTGCACAGCCTACGTCAAACCACGCAACCAGTCTAACCTTGCCCTTGTGCCTTAGCCTGGTGCATTGCCAAACATCAAGCGCGGGACACTCAATTAACGGACTATGTGCTCCGCATGCAAGACTGGTGCACAACCTGCTTTTCTTGCAAGAAAGACCAGCATGAACGCATAACAAAAGAATGAACAATGCAGCGCTGCCCTGAAACCCCAGGTGCCAGACCAGAACTCGCATGGACGCCGTGCAACATTGGTGGGCACGCACCTTGAGATGAAAGAAAGTGAACGGCACGGACATATACGACCAGCACAAACACGGCTCCAACTCCGATACCCAGGGCAAGTGGGCACCTGCTTGTGTAATCAAGGGCGCTGCAGCACCCACGCAAAGACGAATCGTGATGTCCTGGATATGAAATGCACAGGCAAGTTCCTGCAGCCACGTGCACCTGGTCGCTAAAACACCGAGCTTTTGCCATGGAACCTACGGGCACGCCACCCTGGAGCGGGGCTTGCACCTTCAACGGCACCTTTGAGCCTTGAACCTGGCAAGAACTGCCTGCTGCATGTGCCCGTTGCTGCAAGCGCAACAGCCGATGCACAAGCCGGGCTCGAAACGCGAGCCAGACGGCAAGAACCGCCTACACTGCCGAACCCCAGACAGCAGCGCTAACCAACCAAGGCAGTTGATCCTGTGTGGATCCAATGGGCAGCCGAGCAGGAACTAGAATGCGAGCTTCATTCCGAGCCAACGCAACTTGCAGCCCAAGAACTGGTTCGCAGGCCATGAAGGTGCGGATGCCTGCACCTTGACACAGCCTAAGCGCGAAACAATGCCATTGACACGACTACACCATAAGAGAGGTACCCAGTACACGCCAATGGGCAAAGAAGACCCCAACAAAGGATGCACGAGGCGGCGCCCTAGGCACTGCTGTGAGCATGGCTGTGCGAGATGCTGCAGCAATATATGTCACTGCAAAAATGCAGGTCCAAGCACAAGCTTGAAGCCACTGAGACACCAGAGGCTCATATGCGTAGACGGTATTGCAAGAACGCTGGTGACGAGTTGTCTAGGGAAACGGAACAACCTGCTGAGCGTTTCCCTGAAGTGTTCGAAGTTATCCCACAGGCTAGCGAAGTTGGAGCCCCACGGATTGCCCGCGTGAAACTGGGAACGCCACTTGCCCCGGAGAGAACGGTAAGCATTGCACGTCGTACGCTCCTGAACTGGAATTCAAAACCCAAGATAGGGTTGCTTGGAAGACCTGCTGTAACGCAGAGGTAGCCACATCCCCAGCGATGTAGCAACGCATGCAATCGCAGATAACATGAACGCCAAGATAAGCACCCCAATGCTCGCAGGGAGCAGGTGTGGTGACAGACCGCGCGACCATATGCAGCACCCTTGCAAACGCGCAATGCCATGGCTGGTGCTTCATGCACCCCCTCGCCAGAACGCAATGCCACGACTGGCGCCGCAGGCACCCCTGCAACGCTGACCTGCGCGAGATCCGCCATCCTGCCAAGTCATTGCCTCCCAGCTGCGAATAGAAAGACTGCAGATGGATACATGTTAGTGCCACATGTCCTGCAAGACTGTAGTATGTAGTCACAAAAGCTAGATACTCATGGGCGCGCAAGCCGGCCCCATCCAGCCAGCAGCATGTCCGCATTACCGTGACTATAAGTACTGGAGATGGATGCATATTAGCGTAACATTTCCTGCAAGACTTCAGCGTGAAGCACAAAAACTAGCGAGCCATGGCCGTGAAGTACATTACAAGCACGCCTAGACTACCTAGTTCACACTGGAGCCATGCATCACGTGCAGAGGGATGCGACATAAAATTTGCAACGCAACAGCAGTGCCTAACAAGCACAGCGACAGAAGCATCTAGTTAAGGACGGTTAACATCAGACGAGCAGGAATGACGAGAACAGTACGTGTGTGAACGACACTGCAAAGTACCTGAACATAACGCAAGAGACATGTTAGAAGCGCGAAAGACAGAAAAAGAGTGTAGCGCAAGACCGACAGTATAGACCGCAAACTTGACAAACAATGCAACATTAGCAGAAGCATTGCAGCTCGCTACTTTCCAAACGCAATCCGAGAATTGCACGCAATCGCTTTTCTTTGGGAACCCAAGCTCCCGGGTGCCAAAACGGCTTTCAAAGCCGCGCAATGATGAGCAGGGAACACCCTGCATGCAGGAGCGCTAAGCAGCCCAAGAGCACATGGCTCAACAACGGTAAAAAGCCGCGCGACTTGGGGGCCTGCCAAACTGCAAGACAAGAATCAGCCCAACGTGGACTGCGCGAACTTGCAAAGGTACGCCCTGCAGGCACGGGGCCGTGCAGGCCAACAGCAATTCACACCTTCAAGTGGTGTAATGTCAACCTCGCTAGGATGACCCGTGGGTCGTGGCCATGTTCAGTCACCAATGCCTGGAGACCGGCAACCGCTTGAGCGGAGCATAACCGCAGCATGAAAGACCAGAAGGATTTCATGCGCCGCGGACCGAGCATTGGGGCCGCACTGGAACACGAGCCGGTAGTTGGGACACAGCAATTGGCATCGAGCACAACAATCTGGAGAGCTTCATCCTGAAGCCCCTTTAGTAGCACCCCTGGCCTGCGTAGAGTCATCGCCCCGGCCGATAGAGTGCCTCGGAGGTCCCACTGCAGCACACCCAAATCTCTGCACTTAACCCCACAAAGGGAGGCATTGCACAGGGCACGCATGCATTTATAGCCAAGGAGGGCCCTGGCATCCGCAGAAGGGTACAGATCAAGTTGCAGAACCTCCGTAACAGGCACCACCTTCTCCGCCAAGATGTAGTGGGCATCAAGCAAGGTGTTTGGCTGAAGAGAGATCTGTATGGATCCGCTTGCTGCGACCTCACTAAAGGCCGAAGGACATAAGGAAGCCGCCCTGAGCTCATTGACATTGTCCTCCAATGATTTACCCAGTTTGAGAACCAAGTTCTCAACTGCTTCGTGTCCCGAAAGCAAGTAAACCCTGCGGAACCCCCCCCTGAATTCTGCACCTGGGCTAGTAGCAGCGATCGTCAAGACCGCATCGCCAATACGGCAAGTGAGTTCCAGGAAGAAAGGAAAAACGTCTTCGCTGCACATAACACCATGTGCTGCAGAGACCGTAACTCGCACACGAGATGGAGCAGCAGGAGCAGACAAAGCGCGCCCAGCAAGCACGCTGCTACTTTGGCCCTGGTCGTCCATCGGCACAGAGCTGGTGGACCCCTGAGGAGCTCCGGGTGGCAGAACAAAGGCTCGCATGTGCAGCAAGCATTTGCCGCACACATCGAAGTTGCATATACGGCAGCCCCACATAAGCCGCTGTGTAGCGAAAACTTGGGTGCAGGAGCTGCACCACCAGCCTGCCAAAGGCGTACCAAAACGTACGAGCAAATGCCCGCCTGGACACTCGTCACGACCCTCAAGGGTGGACATGAAAGCCTCCGCCTCCTTATAAGACAGCTCGTTGAAATCGCCCGGCACAGTGGAAGTGCTTTCGGACGATGCCACATCCACGACCTCAAGTTTTCGCTTCCTCCTTGCCGGAGGAGGTGGGGGTGGCAGAGGTCTGCCACTTGCCAGCACACAACGAGCACCGGCAGCCTCCGAGCCGCCCAAACCTGCAGAGGCACTTGCAGAAGACAAAGGTTCATGCACCACACCATCATCCGTGCCAGGGCTGACTGTCCGTACCGGAACCACTACTGGCAACGACGACGGCGAGGTTTTGCAAGTTGGTATTGACCCTTCTGCTGAGGGCTCCAACACAGGCAGGGCAGACAAGGGTTGAGGAAGAACACTCTCTGCCGGCGCAGGACTGGCTGCTCGGCCCGGAATCGTCTCCAGCAAGGATGCCGATGCGGTTTCGCAAGCTGCAGATGGACCCACTGCTGCAGGTTGCAACCAAGATGGGCCAGCAGTGACACGTCCTTGCGACTGGTCGATCAGCAGGGGAGGCTGGTCGGCAGCGGCCGCCGCCTGTTTTGGTGTATTCCAGCGGTCACGAAAATTGACCATAGTGCAGCTGCAGCCTACCAACGGTTTTCCAGGAAATACACGCGATGCCGGAGCTGAGCAATCTCGTGCGTGTTCTGCTGAACAACACGGAGGAGTTCACGATTGGCCTGCCTCAAATCACGTATCACCCGACCAACTAGAGTGATACGATGAATTGCGTCCTCCACCGCTGAAATGCGGTTTTGCAACACCAGCAAACGGGCCCCCAAATCCTGAAGCTGGCGACTTAGTTCGATCTCTGGCGGCTCAGCCATGGCACATCTGCTCAACGGCAGGATTGCAGTCTACAGACATGCAGTATACAGTGTACGCCACATATGTCGGAAAAATAAACAAGTCAGCGGTAACATGGAGGATATGCCAAGAAGTCCACAACATACTAAGTAGAGCCACCGTCATGTAAAAACCTGCACAAAGCATAAGTAGGCTAACGCTAAGAAGAGAAATTCCACACAAAAGCTGTAGTGGTGTTTTCAGTTTCCTGCCATGGGAAAACATGCAAGCTCGAGCAGCTGGGTGGCTAGATGTGCAGAAGAAGTCCACAACCAAACCGTAGCAGAGATACAATGTTAAAACACAACTGAGNCGCCCACACGCCCACACGCCCACACGCCCACACACACACACACACACGCACGCACACCCACACACACACACACACCCGCGCACACACACACACAAACACACAGAGAAGCACACATATATACACCCTTAAGTAATGTCATGACACACGAGTGTCTGTTCTTCCGGACCACTGCAAATGTCCTTCCGGACAATCAGAATAGAAACCGGCAATTGGCCCGAAGGCGAGTCTACATCTGTCCTTTTATTTTGGGCTGGAAGCGGTCCTTCCAACGCCTCCTCAAAACCACGTTCGGCCGGAAGGCCAAGTCTACATCTGTCTTTTTATTTTGGGCCGGAACCGGTGCTCCGAACACCTCGTCATGCTTGAATTGCTTTGCCTGACACTTGCTTTCCATTGCGCGTTTCTTGCTGCAGCCTTTAAGTCTCGACGGAAGCCCGGCGGAAGCCTTTGCTCCTAGTCCCGCAGCCATGGCTCCGAAGTCCGCTGCGCCCAAGAAGCGGAGCTCCTCCTCCGCGGGCTGGAAGGCTCTCCCGGCCGAGGACATCAAGCGCTTCAAGAGCTTCGTGACAGCCGACAAGAACAGGAAGAACCCGAACCCGCACACGGATGCTCTAGGAGGAAATGCACAGCATTTCCTTCCTGTAAAGCTCAGCAGTTTTCCGAGCAACTTGACGCCTGTTCTAAATTTGGCGATGCTGTGCACCCTGGGTCTCGCCGTTTCGGAGCTGCTGTAGCTTTCCTGCAATTCTTGTTTCCTGCTACGGCCTGTATACTTTCCTGCAGCAACAATTGTTGTTTGGAGGTTGATTGGAAAGACTCCACGACGAATGCATGGCACTGCATTCAGAAATCATCGTTCCAGCACGCCGCAGTTTTGGTCTACGCTGGAATGACCGCATACCGCTGCACACATCCTGGTGTCGATGATGCAATATGCTCTACAACGCCAGTGTCGGCGTTTCTCGAGGGACTGCTGGGTTTACGTCAAGGAGATGCAGAGCATCTCCTTGATGTAAAGCTCAGCAGTTCTCCGAGTGACTCCTCGCTCATGTGGCTTTTGGTCGGCTTTCTATGTGGTGCTGTACAACGTCAGGCTAGCTGTTTGTCCAGGGATTGCTGTTCCAAATCTGGGGGTGCTAGGCAACCTGGATCTCCGCAACTTCGGGACAGACTTGGCAAGGAAACTGCAGAGCGTCTCGTGTATACAGTCACGTCTTTTGGCCGACATCGCCCATGCAGTCCGTGGCGAGAAAAGCACTGCGGAAGCTCAACTCGTCTCGCTGGAACATTTGACCATGTAGGACATTTCATGAGGGCATGAGGATGTTCGCTGCTTTCTCGAAGCACTAAACACAGAATCCCCGTAATTATGATGCCACCACCGCTGTCGCCTTTCGAAAGCTTTTTGCTACAGCCGAACATAGGTCCAGAGACTCGCTTGCCCCGCCGCCTTGCTGCAGCTCGCCATGAGCGCATTCCAGTGCAGCATCCTGACCTTCGCCGAGTCCCAGCTCGAGGAGGTCGAGCGCCCGAAGTCCTTCCGCTTCTTCAAGCTAGGTGCGAAGACCACACAGCAGCTCAACTACATGATGGAGGCATTCGACCGTCAGGTTGTTGAGCCGGAAGGCGAAGGCGCGGCTGGGAACGAGCTGCCGGACGAAGAGGACACGCCGGAAGGTGTCAGAAGATACTTTCGCAACTGCAAGCTGCGAGTGAGCTTTACTTACTCTCAGAACTTCCAGTTCCTCGTAAAGAAGAGTATGGACGTTGGCGGTAGCCGAGTCTTCATCCTCAAGTCCGTGTCGGGCCAGATGACAGACCTCTGGGTGGAAGGCCGTAAGCGACCGGGTTGTCCAGCTCTTCCTCCGGCCCACGCTGCAAGGGATCGAGCTGCAGGCAGTGAGCTTGGGCGGCCGCGTACTGGCGGAGGCCAAGTTTCCACCTGGGAAGGCACTCAAGGACGCCACTGCTGCTTTGTTGGAACGCATGGACCTGTCGAGTGTGGAAGCCTCCCACGTGAAGTTTCTGCTCGGAAGACAAGCTGCAGAGATGGACCGCCCTTTGCGCACTCTCAGCACCGTCCTGAACGACTTCAAGAAGCGTGCAGGATGAGTAAGCTGGGAGAGGCATGCTGGAAAGCCCTGAAAGGGCGGCATGCCTTTGCTCAGTCGCGAAATAGTTTGGCAGCAGCAGGAATGCCCAGAAGAGGCTATACTGCACAGGACGACAGAGAGATCTGAAAAAAGAACGGCCTCCAACTGTTTCTGCAAAGTTTCGTCTGCATGCAACGGCTGCTTCAGCTATACGTGCAGAGGTTGCCACCGCCGGCGCTGCTCCCGCGTCTGATGTCAGTTCGGTTGCACGGTGCTGCATCAACCGCTGGCAGTGCAGTGAAATCAAGCTTGCAGATATAGCTTGGAGGTCCGATGCCAGATGTTTCAAAAACTAAGCAGAAATGCCATTTAGTTCGTCCAAGAACGCAGTCTTGAGATACATTTGCATTTTGCACACGATGTACGTCTGTCTGTATACATACCTATACAATCCTTCGGCGTTTATTTTCGCCGCCAAGGAAAACGGCGTTTATTTTCGCCACCAGATCCCAGAACCGCCGACAATAAACAGAAACGCCGACCCAAAACCAAAAGCGCNGCCGCCAAAGGCATTGTACTTATGATGTTAAGACATCAAAAACTTATGCTCTGGACAATAACAGCTTGAAGTCTGACCGAAACCCTGAAGCCCTGAATAGAATTACATAGGGCTGAGGCTGCTACTACTACTACTACTACTACTACTATTACTACTACTACTACTACTACTACTACTACTACTACCTCCTATTACTACTACTCTTGCCGCTGCTGCTCCTCATATAACTCCTAATAAATAATTATACTGTTACTCCTATACCTCTCGT
>BGNK01005700.1:0-18155 GCA_003297005.1 Symbiodinium sp. clade A Y106
AACGCTTCGCGGACGCTTCGCGAACGCTTTGGCGACGATCCCTGGTCAACCATTGGACCCCTGGACCCCAACCTTTAAAACGGGAACCCTTCTGCTACGCATTCGGGAAAAAAACTGGAGGGGAGGGAGCAGCGCCAAAAAAAAAAAGAGAGTTTTTATTTTGGCGCTGCCCCCCCCCTCCTCTCTCCATTTTTTTTTCGGCCGCCCCCCCCCTCCGGGGACAGCAAGCGACAGCCAGCGCCACACTGCGGGAGCGGACACCAACCAACGACCACATGATTCAAACCTAGTGTCCTTAGCCCATGCAACCCTTCACTACAAGGGAGTAGATATTCTATGCCAAATATTAAGATCAATAAGATTACAAACTAACCAGAAAAACGTCTACAAAAGGCCTAGGTCATCGGAGACTTAGTGCATATGGAAAAGTCGATGTCTTAGATTACAGCTTACAAAGATAAACTATTGATGATTGACACAGCATCGTATGACAAGGAGACCTTGCATTAACATACATTCGATGGATCCGAGTTCACAACACAATCACTGCCTGAGCCATGCCAAGTGGACAGCCTGTTGAAGGGCCTTTCGTAGACAAGTGCTAACAACAATGTTTGACGTCGCGTATCATGTGGTAGCATGTGCGAGGACATATGGTCGGTATATATGTTAGATGTCAGACACATGATACATGTATGAGCATTCTCCTCGATAACAGATACAACAAACACTGTCTTCGCCTTTCATTNGTAGCATGTGCGAGGACATATGGTCGGTATATATGTTAGATGTCAGACACATGATACATGTATGAGCATTCTCCTCGATAACAGATACAACAAACACTGTCTTCGCCTTTCATTGACAGGTTGCGATGTAAGGGATCCGACTAATTTATAGGTGCATGAATACGGGAGTTTGAGTATTCCACTTGTGCGATGTTCGAGCAACATGATCGGCTCTGTCGGGGAGTTTACATTCACTGGAAATCCGTTTTATTTTGTGTTCTTGTGAGCAGGATCGGCTACTCGCAGGAATCTGAATGTCATTCTGCCAAAGATTACTAGACATGGAGACAATAATGACTGTGCTTGATATCTCATGAGCAGGCCATGGTGAATTAGCAGTCTTCACATGAACCATGCACATCATAATATGATATGTCGTAACACACTCGTAAACATGTACGTAGCATGAGCTGCTGGGGAGATGCCATACGAGCTTGGCAAGCTCACGGGATGCACAAAGACATCTAAGTCAAAATCTCATAGAGAGGATATGTGCCACCAGATGCTGCCTGCATCTTGCGACCTGTTCATACCTAGCAGTGACTGTTGTAGCTTCATACGAGATTGGGTTTATGTGTGAGAATATGTCCCCGGCTTTAAGAAGGGTCTACCGAGGGGTTTAGCCAATATGTGGTGACCAATGTGGTGCAATCCCGCTTGCCCGCGCGGCCGCAAGGTGTAAGGGGGGAAGCCCGAACGATGCGGGCATCTGATAAGGACACCTGCTGCGATGGTCTACACGGATGGCTCAATATCACAGCGCATGATATGTTGAAGAGATTTTCCTGGCGCTCTACGTTGCTATGGCCATGTTCAGCACATGAAACGCCATTTACATTGAAGGAACCGGCTGGGTGCCTCATTGTGACGGCTCCACTACTATTGCCAACACTGTCATGCGGCTGCCAATGTAATCTGTCCTGCTCACTTCCACCACAAGAGATACTTGATTTGTTGATCATGTCACATGTGAAAAAGTTGGATTAAGTCATGGCATAGTTCACATATTTTTCTTGGGTAACAGGATTAAGTTTACCGACATATCCATAACATACACGATGAACTGCGTCGTGGGCTTTATCAAGACCAGATTGGAATGGTTGCGGCATACAGGCGCATTGCCTGCAGCATAGATATAGCAAGCGGTATTGTTTACAGTTGATGACAATCGTATGTGCGTGTCGGTGTATGTCTGTGTGTGCATGAGCAAATAATGTGTTTGCACGGCAGTCAACCTATGACCAGAAGGTATGAGCAACAACACAGCAAAAATGCTTAATATTGCAGATGGATCTCCATATGATTGCATACACAACAATGATAGCAAAGCACCATCTCCTTGAAATGTAGATTGACTCAATTATTTCCTTATCCTTATGGGGCTTGTGGGCTTTAGCCGAAGTGATCACTATTCCGGGTAAGCCAGCATTGTAGCTGTCAGGATGTATATAGCAACATCCATGCGATGATTGTCTTTGAAGGTCGTGGGTTTTCAGCTATCTGGGTTGGCTTCTGTGGGAAGATGTTGCAATTGAAATACACAATTCCGCACACACGGCTCCAGATGCTGGCAAATTTTTTGGATTGGGAACCCCCAAACAGGGAGAACCAATGCAATAATAACCGCAAAAGATGATACGCCTTTGAAGGAGGTTACACTAAACAAGCTAGCATTCNTTTTGGATTGGGAACCCCCAAACAGGGAGAACCAATGCAATAATAACCGCAAAAGATGATACGCCTTTGAAGGAGGTTACACTAAACAAGCTAGCATTCACGCGAAAAACGGTATCGAAGCTGAATGTAGCAAAGACGTATATGTTTTTTTTGCACATATGCACATGGATCCGGCAACACGATCCAATTGGTCGCCTGCATGTATATAGCTCGAGACGATGGGAACTGTTTGAGCAGCCTGCCTGTATGATGCCAGACTCAACTTGTCATGTGCTACAGTATATGCTGGACGTCTATATCCAAAATCATATGCTACCATGCACATGATGGGGTCTGCAAAAAGGGTGAGATGTGTAAGCGATTCTTTATGTTGATACGCGAGAATTATATAGATTGACCGGTCTTATGCATCATTCAAAGGTGGAGACATGCACGGCTTCGTAGAAGAATTGTATCACATTTATCTGCAAGAACATACTATAGGACATAAAGAACAACCACGAGATTGAAGTGGCATTGATTTATCGGATAGTCTTCATGAGAACTCCACAATGAAAGGTAGTTACAAGCACATCCCATGCTGATTGGGAGAGGACTTCCCATATCAGGCATCAGGAGCAAGAGGGTTACATAAGCTTGAAAATCAATATTATGCAAACCATGACGATTGTAAGTTTTTGTAATGAAAATTCATAGAAAACAGCGTTTTAACTGAAAAATATGGGGCCCGTAATTCTAACGTGCCAGGAAGGTGCTGTGAACCTCGACGAGACCCTCACCGTGCGCCTTCGGTGATTTGCCAAATCTGAGGATCTCGAAGGGCTGCTTTTCCAGCTGTTTCAGGTGGAATCGGCGAGCCTTGCAGAAGGCGCTCTCGTGCAGAGGCCCCCCGTGCGGGATTCAAAGAGCCCGGCCTGGCCTAGCAGTTCTTGAAGAGGCTCCTGGAGCTCAATGACGATGTCGTGGCACTGCGTGAGGCCCGGATGCCCCATGCTCTCCGTCTCCGCATCAGCGAGTGAGCTAGTGCTGCTGGTGTTCAACATCAGGGCTTGCGTACTTTGTGCGGGTTTCATGGATAAGAGGTGAGGCACAAGCCTCCGGTGAGCTTCATAGCCAGGGATCGGGCTCTTTGACGGTCGTCATTGTCCACCACGTAGATTCATTCAGCACTCACCGGCACTTTTTCATCATGCGGAAGATGCTTTTGAAAGCAGAGCCCGGTCTGAATCCACACGTGCAACAGCGGTCAGCTTTGCAGCCCCAGTGAGCATCGCCGGCACTGTCAGCACAATGCGAAATCACAGCCTCTTCTCCCGTCGATGCCTATCTACCCATTGCCTTCTTCAGCAACTGCTTCAGGCTTTGTTTGAACCCCTCTCCACTTTGCTACAGTTTTGGACCGTTTTCGTATTCGTGGGCCCGAGAAGGCGACTGAACGTCCCTAGATCCGCACACACCAACACACCAGGAGCTGCGGCGCCTGAAGGGCGGTGCCTCGCTGACGGAGCTTCGGCTCTTTGTGGCGAGTGCAGCAGAGCTTCAGGCGCGACAGCTCCTGCGTCTGAGGGCTCTGTCTCTTGTGAAGCAGAGTTCGTGACACAGCAAATCGCCGCACTTCCGAGCAGGCCAAAGCTGGCATCCCGCAGCACCTTCTAAAAAAGGCCCGGTGGTGGGCGCCTGATGCTGAATGGCTGAGCTGTCCTGCAGCACTGAGGAGGCTTTGAAGGAGGCCGGCATTCCTGTGGAGGAGGTGGAGGAGGCATCGCCTTCAGGGGTCGTTCCGTGGTTTTAGTTGGCCCCGCAGTAAGGATGGCCGGATCGAGTTAGCGTCGGTGTACCTCGTAGGACTTCATTCGTGCGCTCGTCTTTAGTCGGTTCTTCACTCGCGTCCATGCACTGGAGTCATTGGAGCTCAGCTATAGTCAAACGACTGCGGCAGCGTGCTGTCCTGCTGTTCGCCTTCCGGGTCGACATGGCCGCTGCCGAAGCACAAAGCCAATGTCTCCTCTTGGTGCTCATCTTCGTCTGGAACAGCCGCGCGAGGGCCAAAACAACCCAAGACAAGACATTTTGCCGAATACGTAGGCGTAGGTACGGGTTTTCTGCGCGCGCATAGATCCGGCAGAAGTACGGCAGACAAACTGAAGCTTTGCAAGGGCTTGGTTTGGCAATTCGGTTGCACTTCTAATCCGAATTTCACACCGTGACGGTCTGGTTAAAGGTGCGACTGTTAGGGCCTTGTCGTCGGCCTAAGGCTGAAGCCGTCGCAGATGTGTGAGCCACAGCTGTTTTCAGACCTGTGGCTTTCAGGCCCGACGGCTGCTGATGGCCGTGACCGCTACCGAGGAGGTGATCTGCGTGCAGTCTTCACAGCGGTCAGAAGGGTAGGCCCACGTAAACCTGTCGGCTTCCGCAGGTTTCGTCCCGGAAGCCCAAGAAAGGCATGTGTCCCTGTATCCCTCCTCCCGGCCTGAAGTGTCAGGCGGCTTCCCAGTGTCGCCGATGCCTGGCGGAGGTCCGGTTGCGCTGGGGTTCTCGGGAGACGTCTCTGTTTCGACTGGCGGCTGGCGGCATCAGAGTTTATTACATCCTGGATACGGGTTGCGGGGACGGACATTTGTTGGATGCTTTTGGTGCGACGTCGTTCCCCATCCGGAGCTTCGTCAGATTCCAGGCGCGACATGCCTCTCCAGCTTCCGAGCTAAGACAGCTTCTGGCAAGCTGGGAGAATCTGAGGACGTTCGGGGAGCAGCGTTTTCTTCTTGGCTTCTGCTGGCAGCTACGCTTGCTAGGAGGTTTCGTGATGCGTAGTTGCTGGATAAGGGGTGGCCTGTTGAGAGCTTTGTGCATCTCCCCGCAGCAACATCCATATCAAGGCGTCCACACGCAAGAAGCGCATCCGTTCCTTGCATGATAGCTGCTCAAAAAAATTCCCAACAACAGAAGAAACCTGGAAGATTCGAAGATGGCTCTGGTTTTGCATGCGTACAGCCGTCGCCCGCTCAGTTCGGAGTTCATGGGAGCTTACCATCCCGCTCTCGTCTCCGGTCGCTGGTTACAATGCGGATAGGCAGGTGAGGTGCATGCAAGACCGTGCCCATAGTGACAAGCATGTGCACCTAACACTCCCCATTTTCTGCAAAACAAATTGCGAGATGGTCCCAGGGTAGCAACTTCCTGGGCCGGTAAGAGAAGGCTCCGCTTCTTGTCATTCCATTGTCGAGTCGAGTTTTCTGACCTGTGGTCGTAATTTTAGGAGGAGTAGTTTCGCAATGATTCTGCTGAAGATTCCAGAGCTGCAACAAGTCCTCTCGCCCCGGAAGTGACAACTTTTTGACAGGACACCTCCAACGGCATAAAGGTTTGAGAGATGTTCTCTTCCCCTGCCAGCTCGAAGCCTTTGCCGCCTTCGCTGCCATTTGCGGGGAAGCATAGTTTCAAATCCATCTAATGTCACTGCTGCTACTTTGCAGCCCAAACAGTCTGAACTGCTGCGGCCTCAGGCCTAAAGGCAAGTTCCATGCATCTCCTTGTGGTCCTTCGCCTGATTCCTGAAACGATTTAGGCATATGCTTTCACTAATCGTGACGGGCTCTGCCTCATACAGGTTCCAGCCCATAGGGGTATCGAGCGATGGGATTTGAGTATCAGTTCAGGTCCATGGTGAGTGTGTCTTCCTGAAGCCAGCTTCCGAGGCGTGCGGAATTCGTTTTATCATGGGCCCTCCCGGCAAAGCTGCCGGGAAGGGCAAGGCTCGGTGCCAGGGCTGCCAGGGTTGTAAGAGTAAGTTGCAGAAAAGAACCCCCGGCAGGGCGCTGCGGGTCGCAAGCCCAGGGGAGGACGAGGAGGCACCTTTGCCGCCGTGCCGCCGTGGGCTTTCAAAGCGCAGTCAAAGGTTGGAGGTCACACCTCCCGGCGTTTCTTGGTGCTGGCATGGCATATGGGCACAAAAGCAGGGTCCAGCATCAGTCTTCCTGGCGGGTCCGAGCATGCACGGTGATTCAACCATCGTTTCTACGTTCAAAGAGTTGATGTCGGGCGGGCGCTCGTTGCAGGCACCCATCCATGGATTAATTCTCAGATCATCCAAGCCTCTGATGGGAGAGATGTGCATCACCTGTGCTTTGGCCGCAATGGGCTGTTCGTGGCAGGACATGCCAGTACACTACTGTAGGAGTCGAGCCGCGCTCCTCGTCTTGTCACCTTCCTTTCAGCTGCGCTTGCTGTGCATTGCTGCGCACTGTCTCGGCTGTGAAGCTGCGCTGGGATGGGAGTTCCGCGTATGAGGTTGATGTCTTTAAGCGGCAAAACGTTTCATCTTCGATGTGTCGATGCAAGCTAAGGATGTCGGTGATCATGCAACATCTGTCCGGCACTGAAATCACCGTTGGCCAGTGCATTCGCGATCATTGAAGCTGTTTCCATGTCCATAGTACATTGGGTGCTGGAACATTCCAGGTTTGTCTCTGGCAGGCCCCAGATGAATCTTGTCAACCTGTCCACGGCAATCCACCGTGTGGCCAAAATCGCGGGGTCAGATCCATGGCAACAGGTGGCCTGCATCTGCGTGTGTTTCGGTCTTGAAGGGAGGCTATCCCAACCTCTACCCACAGCAACCACGGTTCCGACACGCCCCAACCAGATGATGGACGGTTGTCCTAAAACAGGGCAGGCGAACGCTAGCTAGGCACTTCCTTTTTCCACTGCCGTTAAAGATGTGAGACCGTGAGTGCTAGGGTCATTCTTTAGCGATTTCGAGCAAATCCTGGGAGACCTTGAGCTCCGGCACCGCGTCAACTGCCGCACTCGCAGACTCCGCACACTCCGCAGGCGCAGCTGCGGAAAAATCCTTCTTTGAACACGCTGCTCAACAGCGTCTGTACAGCGTTGCCTGGCAGCTTTCAAGGGAGTCCGGGGATTCGCTTTGGCGGTTGAAGAACCAGTCATAGGAGTCCATGCAAGATTAGGGCCTAGGGGCAAGTGGAGATGCATCCACGAGGTTGAATGTCGTGGAAGCCACAGAAGTGCAGCCGCAGTCTGTGAGCAATGTCTGGATCTGAGACGGTAATTGATAAAGAAGCCCTGCTGGAAGGGACTTCGTTGCCATGCTTTCCAGGTTGGCATGTTTCGCAGAGTGTGCGTTCTGTAGCAGGATCCAATTCTGGTTAGGATGTGCAGCTGGACACATATACAGACGAAAGAAGCGGAAGCAGGGACACGAAATGAACAAGCTGAAAGGTGGTCTGGTCTTTGGCCACCCTGCGGATCGTTCATAGGCACGGTCACTGATCAAAGCAGGAATTGCGACAAATTTGAAAATGTCGCGTTTGAAAGCATGTGCTGTCAGAAGTTCACGCTGTTGCGTTCCTAAGTCCTTCTGGGGGCTCTGACGAGTCTGGTCTGGGTTTTGAAAGCCTGAGCTCTCACACATAGTTTCATTTATCTGAACAAGATGCTTGATCGAGTGGATGCTCCATGATTGTGTCAAGAGAGATGGCACGCTGCCTTTCTTTTGCAGCGCCAGGCCTCTGCTGCAGGCAGGGGCAACGGGGCAGGGCTCTTGGCCGAAATAGCCGGGTACATGGACACATCTGCAGAAATCTCCTCGGGAACCACTGGGGCTCATGCAAAACTTGAGGCTCTCGCTGGGGTTCAACCTCGAGTGATTCGGAGAAAATCCCTCCGAGAGAGGAGAGCGCCAGGTAATATCCCTGGTGTGCATATCCAATATGGTGTGGCACTCAGAGTGCTTGTGAATATCACTAACTAGCCACTATTCATGAAAGTACTGTGTTCCCGTTGGCCAGGGGAGCATGAAGTCGCGTCAGAGAGAGCGAGCGAGATGCAGAGCACTTCCTCAAGAGTTTTGCATGGTTCATGAGGCTTCCGTTGTGTTGGGGTGGCGGTGGACTCAAGTTTCAGAACGAAGAGAAACAAAGCGAGAGACAGAACGCGCCGTGCCCCGTTTGGGACACGCCGTTCGACAAGATTGTTTTCTGCGGCAGCATTGTTTGGCATGGTACGGAGTGTGTGTGGGTCTCCTGGTGAGCTCTGACTCTTTTCAGCGTCACCTTGCGGTTAAGCATTTCGGAGCCCGTTCTGGCAATACATCCAAACATCAACCGCTTCAGCGTCCACCTTGCGGTTGGCTTGGCTTTTTTCCTGCTCCCAACGGTAAGCTTCGAAAGTCAAGATTCGGTACGTGGTTTTCGGCTGTATCGCGCAGTATAAGTGCTTCGGAGATGATCGAAGGGTATTTAGCTGCAGCTGCAGTAATGCAACAACAGAAACCAGCGTCACCTTCGTGATTCGCCACCAAAAAGCATCAATGCCGCAGCAAAATGGCAGCAGTCCGTGCCGAGAACACTGGCGTCCGCGAGGTTTCGTTAAGTTTCGATGATGTTTCCGGCGACGACCAGCGAAATCCAGCGTCACCTTCGGGATTAAGGTTGGGGTGATGTGTAATTCCGGCGCTGATGTGTAATTCCTTGAAATGGCGTCCAGCATGGGGTGATGCATATTTCTGCGCCCTGATGTGTGTTAACCCCCCTCGTACTGGACTAGTCACTAGTTTCACAGCTCGACGCCCGGAGAGGTAAGAACGAGAAAACGAGTCTCGGCAAGGGTGCCATGCTGCAACCCGTGGAGCCAGCTTGCAAGCAAGCAGAGGGCACAGCACGATCCATCAAAAACTTGGAGGAACAAGTGGACGCCTGATGCCCACCGCAGCGGTTTTGACCGTTCTGAACCTTTGAGGGGAGCTGTGACCCATCGCACAGCTCCCGCAGCAGACTCTGCAAACTGAATGCTGTAATTCCGGCACTTACCTGTTGGCATGGAGCAGTTCGCCCTTGCACTAGACACTTCTCACTCTCCCATCCTTAATTCATGCAGGAAGTCGTTGCTCGGTTTGCACGGGATCTGTTTGCGCCGCCGCAGGCTCAATTCAAAAGCTTCGAGCTCTCAACCACGTTGTGGGCACTGGCGAAGCTTGGCTCTATGGAGGACAGACCCTCACCCTCTGCCGATGCTGCAGAGTTCTCTCGGAGACGCCTAAGCCGCGATCATGATAGACCGGCTTCATCCCCATTGCCCGGTCCTGCTAGTCTAAAGCTGTCGCTGTACCAGCAGTTTACGTGCTCAGACAGAATGGCCCTTAACGGAAGGATGCGGCACCTGTGGACAAGGCCGTTTTCTATGCTGCAGGGCGCTCAACTTGAACATCCTGGTGGGACATCTGGGATTTAGGCTCTTGTTCCGCGAGATGTCGGAGACGGAAGGTAGCACAAATTTCCTTGACACTCCAAGACTTCAAATGCGACCTTGTTTGTCAACTGCTCAGCCCTCCGTGCATGCAGTCGCCCAAGATAAAAACATGGCTCGCAGATGTTCTGGTCTTGTCAGTCTCGTTACGACACGAGCGACTGTTACAAACCTGATCGCTTCCTGTTGCCCCACTTGAGGCCGCGACGCACATACACAACAACGTCAAAGAGCTCCTTCATCGAATTGATGACGTTTCTTTTTCGGGCGTTTGCCTGCTTGGTGGTTTACAACCTTCGAGACCTCCCTTCGGAAGGATTTATCGCAGGTCGCGAAATTTGCAAGTCCTCTTGCAGTTGTGCTTCCTCTTTGGATCTTCTGGGGAGTCAACAGCAAACCCCTAGTACGTTGGGTCACCGATTTGCTTAATGTTGTTTGTATTTCCAGTTGTCTCATGGCAGGTTTGGATTTCGCTGTTTGGCCACAACAGCATGGGCTTTTGCTACGTCGAGGTCGGTACCTCAAATTGCATGATGAGGCGACCGGCACATGTCGTGCTGTGGGCATCTGAGTAGTAAGCACCTTGGAGCTCGCGCAGGGGCACGATGATAATACTGCAGGGAATCTCTGGGTCGCGGGTGCGAACCGCGTCTGGAGATTGAAAAACTTACATGCACAGCCCCCCCTGATGCCAAGCCATGCAGCCTTGCCAAGCCTCGTGCTGGTTCCCATCACAGGGGCTGCCGGATGCTTGCTTGCCTGCATGCATGCATAGAATGTTGGATAAAGGGACGGACGGATGGATGGGTGTGTGTATATTCGATATACAGACGTGTTACATAAGGCTATGTATGCACACTTACGGGTGCATGCACGGAGATCACCGTTTGTTTTGTGGCTGTCTGTGTGTGTGTGGTTATCAGTCGCGAGTGTACAGGCAAATGATCAGACTTGCATATGTACACAGCTTGCCTGCTAAGCATCAACATGACCTTGCAGCAAAGCGGCCGCTGAGGCAGCGACATGCGCGCCTTTTTCGCAGCATGGCGGCAGCCATGCTACCTGCTGCTGCTGGAGCCAACTGCCAGGCCCACCCCACGATGTGCGACAGTTACCCGAAGTCCGGCTTGCGCTTGGGTTTCGCGGCATCAAGGGTCTCTCGGCCATGCCCGTGTGCACGCGGCGGTCATCGTGACACTCGCGGCACGTCGCCTGCTTCTGATCGGAAGTCTGGCATCATCGGACCTCGAGTGTCTTGAGGAAGTTCCTCTCCCTTCCCTTCGCTGCCTCGCTCCCTCGGTCGCTCTTCCATCTTAGTTGGTGTGTGGTCTGCTTTCTGCATTAGAGGCGCGGTTGCATCTCGCAGCATGTTTCAACTCGTGATGCTATTTTGGACTCCCGGCTGGAATTTCCTGCTTCTTCGGTTTAGGACTTTGTGGTGTTGAGATTGTGAAGCTGGTGAGTGATTCAAGAAACCACTGGCACGGTGTGTGCTCATTTGTTTGTACGTGCAGTGGTGTTTTGGGCTTGGCTTGAAAAGTGGCGATGACTTCTGCCTGGGTCTTGCGAGCTGCAGGAAATGGCCAACACCGCCGGAACCTTGGAGCTCTTCTTGTTCTGTTCGTTGCTTTGACCTCTCTGCCACTTCAAGAAGACCTATGCAGCGAACTGCAAATATATTGTGATAAGGATGCAAACTGCAAACACATGCTGGAAGCAGCCTTGTGGCATGCTAGCTGCTAGCGGCCCATGGTTACGGGAGGAAGGATGGCTGGCAGCCTCGAAAGCAGGACTCTGAGAAACAGTGTCACTCTATCCGTCTATGATGTGAGCATTAAGGCCTGGGCCTTCGGCACAGCGGATTTTCATGATGATGCCCTGTTCTGGCCCCAGGTTTTGCACACGATCCCCTTTTGTACAGAAGGCCTGTGCGTCTCGGGCCCGAGAAGCGTAGATCTAATGCTGAAGCTGAAAAACGCTCGGGACGGCCGCAGTGAGACAGAAACCATGCAGAGGCGCTGGCCGTAGACGGACGCTTCCTGGCCACGCGTAGCCCCGTGACCCCGTTATCCCGAAGGTAAGTTTCGAAGAGTCCGGTGCCCAAGGTTCAACGAGTTGGCAGAGCAGGCCCTTCACCGACTAGAGGAGTTCAAGCCACAGGAGACAGAAGATGCTTCAGTTCAGAGGAAGTGCAGCCTGATATAGAACTTGAAGCTGCTAGCAGATTTCGAGGAGATCTCGAACATGCTGTGGGGCTTTGCAACCAACAGCTTCTTCCACGAGGCCACGCTGGTAG
The DNA here is from genome assembly GCA_003297005.1 of Symbiodinium sp. clade A Y106. NCBI lineage: Eukaryota > Dinophyceae > Suessiales > Symbiodiniaceae > Symbiodinium > Symbiodinium sp. clade A. Next base: position 12,025 of record BGNK01005700.1, read on the forward strand.
GATGTGTTCGATGCTGACACACATATAACCAGGCAGCAATCAGGCTTAGCAATTGACAAGTTGCGCATGCTGCAAAAGGCTGTACCAGGTGAAGGAGCATGTAGAGGCTTTCACCATGCTTCTTTCAACCCGTGGCCCATTGCTTCCTTTTGTGGAGAGGCTTTCTATGCCAGAGCTGCCCTGGTCGCTCAACAAATGGACTGCCATCTGCCATGCACCATCTGACAGTCTGATGTGGTGGCCGATTGAGTCTCGAAACGTCAACTCAGCGGGGGCCTGCATGTGTAGGTCCTGGTGGCCTTCTGCCGACCATCGCAAGCCGAAATGCAACAAAGCCGAGTGTCAGACTCCCTATCTGCAGGAGTTGCAGTCACAGCATTTGGCCAACATCCTCTGGGCCTTTGCACGCGTGAGGCGCGTAGGGCATTGCCGGGTCAGGCGTGAGGCACTTCGGACTGCAGTGTGTTTGACACATTGGCTAATGCGGATCACGTCTACTTGAACAAATCTCGGGTGCTACTGGCTTTGTAGGCTGTGGCTTATTGAGGCTTAATTGCTCTTTAGACCCGCTGGTCCTGCACGTTTTGTTTCTCCCCGGCTCTCATGCCATCGGCCAGGCCAAAGCATGCACTTACGCAACAGACGGTGCTCCTGAGCTGCGTGTTATGCTTCTCTGTCAGATGCGGTCGGGGCATTCGACTGTAGTGGCAGAAGCACCGTTTCACCGAGAGATCTTTTGTCCTTCCCTGCATTTTGGGCCCACCGAGGTTGTCCTTGCTACCGCTTTGCACGAAGCAGCTCCAAAGCTTTAAGCCGCAGGCCTGGCCCTTGAGTCTCTTTTGTGAGGCTTTGCCCTCAAAGTTTGAGAACCGCTGCCAGGAAGTGTCTTCGACTCTCCTGGCCAGTGCCAAGGTGCAACGACGCGTGCACTCCGTCCTAGGGCCTAGGGAGCTGGTGTTTGGCTGCTCTGAATCAAAGCTTTCTGGAGGCTGTCGGGAACTCAGACGAACTGGCACCGGCTCCGGCCACCCTCGAGAGCTTCAGTCCAGAGGCGCCTTGGCCTTGCGGCTTCAGAGAGGGCAGCTGAGAGTTGAGGAAAAGAGACGAAGCCGTCTGAGTCTGCAGTGTCTGAGCAAAAGTCAGGGTTGAAAGCTGGGCCATTAGAGCATCTTGGAGCGTGCTGGCCCACTCATCCGTTTCAAGCAGGTCTTGGACTTTTTCCACGCCTGTTTGCCGCACCCTCAGCCCCCGCCATTATGTAGGTAGAATTGCCAGATGCTCACTTCTCTTCGCTTCGGTCACCATGTAGGCCTGCACCGTTCTGGTGTACACAACGGGTAGCATGGCGTGGCTTTCAAAGGCCCTGGGTGGTCGCGCGGATGCGGGAGTTTTCCGAGCAGTCCCTGGCCAATTCGGCTCCGGCCCAAGCTGCTTGAGTCAGGAGCGGACAACTTGCTTTGTTTGCTCCGCGCTGACTTGGGACTGATGCTGAGCCGGGCTGAGGTCAGTGCCTACGCGATGGCCGCGGCCTTTGTGATCGAACTGACGCTTCCTATTTGAGAGCGCACGCCCAGACAGCGAAGATCCAAAGAGCCTCGAGGCATCCCTATAGCCTACAGCTGTCGGTGGGCGGGAACTCACTGAAATTGATTTCAGCACCAAATAGACTGACCAGAGAATAACGAATAGCAGGACTGAAGACTTCAAGCACCGCATGCCGGCCAGGCATCTGCCCATAAACGGTCACTCAAAGTCGAATCTGCAAGACAGTTGGTCTCTTATGACCGGGCCCGACCGCGAAGAAACGAAGCTCTCGATATCCGACATGCAGTCCGACTCTCTCCTTTCGAGGTTCCGGTGAAGGGATCCGATACCCTGGTGGAGTGCGCTGGCAAAGAAGTCCTCGGGCGCCTTCAGGCTGTGTTGGGATTCGATCGGATTCGGGTTCAACGGCCGCATGTGTGAGGCTCTTCTTGTGGGTCCTTGTGCTCTGCCCGTCTGGCCTTGGTCAGAGCATATCCCGACAGCATCAAGACCAGCCAGACCGTACTTGAGTACTTGTACTGGCTCAGAGGTGCAGGCGGCTCATTCCGCAATGCCTTATCGAACACGTGTTTTTCTGTTCGCGTTGAAGTGCTGTGCGGCACGTGTAAAAGTGCTGGGAGGAGCTCGATGTGAATGCCCTCGTGCATCTGCTGAAGGTTGGGTACGTCCCGCACATTCCGGGCAATGGAGTGCTGTATGAAGCCAAAACCAATCAGAAGACGCCGTTGCATGGCTGTAGGCTGCAGGTGGTTCCCTGACAGAGATTCAACAGACTCAGATTCTCTGGAGAACCCGACGTTTGGAAGCTGGTGAGTGTGACTGGCGACCAGGGGTTCATGATGGTGCCAACCAACAATCGGATGCAAGTCATCAAGGCCAGACGAGGGCATTGTTGGTTCTGCGGTCCGCTTGATTGACGCTGCATGGCCTTCAGCACTTCGCCCATCCAAGCACACTTGCATCGAGGCAATTTGTGATTCTGGAGTCCGTTCTCGTTCAGGTGCTCGCGGAAGGTATCGCTGCTCAGCTCGATCGAGTCCGAACACAGGCCAGGCATCGCAGACTGCGACGGAGTGAAAGCCGCCCCCGCCGAAGGAGATGCAGAGCTTGGGCCGCCTTTTCAACAGAGGCAGGGAGGATAGCTTTTGTAGGCTTTGGGGTCGATCGGCGTACTTCGGCCCGAAGCCTTCATTTTTCTTCGTGCTGCTTCAGCCAAATCAGAAAAAGGCTCGTCAAGCCTTCTTTGACACCGTCATCCAAACACTTTCTTTGCATGGGCATATGGACGTCCACAACATGCGTACAAGAGTCGCACTCATGCCTGCCCGGCCCTGCACCCGCCCAATGGCCTGACCGACCGACAGATTTAGCTTCACCGATTTGTTGATTTGCCTTTATGACAAACTATACATAAATACACACATTCATGTGTACATACCTGCTACGTGCATACATGCATAGAGAGAGAGACAGCCAGGCAGCCGGACACATGCATACATGCATACATGAACATACCTCTGTGCATGCACACATGCGTGCATGCACACATACACACATGCCTTTTTATGCGCCTACATGCGTGTGCAGACACGTATTCGCACGCTCCCTCTCTCATTCTATCTCTTTTTCAGTCTTTGTCTCTATCACTTTCTTTGTCTCTGCACACAAGCACGCGCACACAAGCACACACACACAAATACACACACACACAAATACACACACACACACACACACACGCACACGCACACGCACACGCACACGCACACGCACACGCACACGCACACGCACACGCGCACGCACACGCACACGCACACACACACACAAAAACACAAACACACACACACACATGCATGCATCCGCAAGCCTCCATGTGCACGCTTGCAGCTGCGTGTGTTGCCTACGAAGCTGCTCGAACGGCAGGAGCGGCCGCTGCCCATCAGCGTGAGCTTGAGCGCGATGAGATCCGAGCAAGGCCGTCACTTTGAGAGCAGTCCTGGTTTCACCTGCAGATGACCAAGCTCGTTGGCCATTACAGCAAGAGTGTGCGATGTCGATATGTGAGGCATGCAACACCGAAGTTTTGCGACCCAAACAATCAAACAGGATCCACCCGGGTGTGCGGATTAAAGTGGTTCATGGCACTTCCTATCACGTCCCCTACTCAACTGCTAATCTCCGTGCGAACCATCCCAGAACAACTTTGCAACAGGGTGGCGACGGTGGAGTCCGCCGAAATTTGATGACGCAGAGATAGGATGACTGTTTCCATGGAGTAACCAGCAACAAGCAATCGAAACGAGGACTGTAACAGGGAAGCAAGATGTGGGGCTTTCCCCGATGTATATAGATGTTTAGTATAAAATATGAGTGATATATCATATGTAACGTACCTTGACGACCATGCCATATCATGCCATATAAGATCATGTTAGAACGTGTGCACATAAGAACTTATAGGTTATAAATTACGCATAATATGTTGTAGGTTGTATACGACGTGACATATCCTACATATTGTTTAATAGGACCTTCGGAATCTTTCTGCGAGGCTCCTTGGCCTGGCCAGCTCTCAGGCAAAAGCCTTGAAGAGATGAGTGTCCTTCAGGGTTGAGGGATGTTTTGTGTTCAGGGTTTAGGGTTTATGGGGTTCGCAGTAGGGTTTCGGAGGTTAGGGTCTCCGGTGCCGTGGGGAAAGTTCGCATGGCCTATATTCTTAGGTGCTTAGGTACACGGGAGGCGACTACAATCTGCGCTTGTCCAGTTTCTGTCTTCGAAACCGATCCAGCCTCGACTTCTGCCAGGCCCCTGCCGTGACTTCACAGGCGCAACCACAGGCCAATTGTCTATTCCGTCCTAAACTTGCTGCATGACGGGTTGCAGAGAATCATGCCTTTTAAAGGCACTGATCAGCAGCGCGTAGCCCACATGTGACACATGTGTCTAATTGCCGGTCACTCTTCCGTTGCCACCATCACTGCTAGCTTCTGTCCAGGTCCTGGCTCAAACTCTATCTCAGAACGTTCATCAAAATCTTGTTCAACACCTACCCGCTCAGTGCCTGTCAATGACATCTGCGGGACGCTGAGGACATGCAAGCATTCTTCTGGCTGTAGCCAACGATGCTGAAATTGGAGACTCGGCATGTCAGTCTCAATCATGAAACATGTCTAGACTCTGGAGGTGCTCAGCTTCGTCAGTACATAGAACGGCTTCGCGAAGAAGTGCGATGAAATGTGTGAGCTCGGTCATTGATGTGGCTGCACAAAATCCTGAGGCCGCGGCGCAGGCGTTCCAGCAAGCAGCAAACCAGCAGTTTCTTGGCTGCAGAAACTTGAATTGAAGTCTTTGCCTTTGCTGCCGCAAGCCGTGCCTCGTGCTCCGAATAACAACCGGCGGGTAGCTTCCAAATGGCGGCCAAGCAATGCTTCCGGACATGCTGTGCACTTCCAACACCGCTGGTCAATATGGGTGCGTGTTTTGGCTTCTGAAGTCTTGCGATCTGCGCGCTCTTCGAGTCTCAGCAATTGTCTTTGCTGCCAGGATGTGCAGAACAAGAAGTTGTTTTGATATTTACGGGCGCTCCTGTAGAACAGCAGTTTTCCGAATGTCGTAAAGCCAATACTTTCCAACGCTAGCCTTCAAACCTCAAGCCCAGGCCCTTGAAAATTACTCGACTATGACATAATGACCAAACAAGCAACGCCAACACTTGCACTGCAACTGCAACTGCGACTGCTGTGCTTGCCACCTCGGCATGCTGCGGCCTTTGTTCCAATACTGATCAAGCCAAGGCCACCTCAAGTGCTCAATGCATTCAACGGCTCCGGGGTGGACATCTTCGCTCAGGCTCCATCAGCGTCCAAGTAGTCAGGCTACTCAGAAAGATTCGCTTGCAACGAGCGATGCTAGACTCGTTGATTGCAACCACTAGAATTCTAGGAGCCCATTTTGGCAAGGGGTGAAGCTACCGTGACCAAGCCTCCGCAGGATCCTGGCCCGATAGGGCCAATAGGACCTCGTGCTGTTGGGCCAGTGTCTTTGGACAGCCCTGTGAGCATCTCTGTCCGACCATCTGTCGTCCGGGCCTCTGAACGATGACTGCACGCAAAACTTCACCTTGCACTATTGTTCGTGCCAACAGAACAATGCCACGCATGCTGCAGCACGGTGCCGTGGCAGGTTTCCGCATCTTGAAAGTCAGACTAAGGAAGCGAGAGACTTCGATTTGCGGCAGGCGGCACGGGTGCCGAGTTGCAATGTGATCAGTGCGATTTGGAAGAGAACCCAGCTTAAGTTGCAAAGAGTTTGCGTTGCTAAATTGCCAGGCTTTTCTACCTGGGCCATCACTAACTTCCCACAGTGCTGGATGATTCTCCTGAATCGTGGTGCTCATGGAGCAAGGAGGCATTCAAGCAGAAACATCACTCCTAAACTCTTGAAGCTACACGCGTTTCATTTATAATGAGCTAATGAGAAGGCAAGCGAAGGCGCCCTGCGCCACCACACGCAACGTGAGTTAGAAGCCGCTCTTTCGAGACGCATCGAGAACCTTAAGCTGCGTACTATGTGCAAGAGACTCTCTCACT
>BGNK01005700.1:18166-35255 GCA_003297005.1 Symbiodinium sp. clade A Y106
GCTGTTGGGCCAGTGTCTCTGGACAACCCAGTGAGCATCTCTGTCCGACCATCTGTCGTCCGGGCCTCTGACCGTTGACTGCACGCAAAACTTCACCTTGCACTATTGTTCGTGCCAACAGAACAATGCCACGCATGCTGCAGCACGGTGCCGTGGCAGGTTTCCGCATCTTGAAAGTGAGACTAAGGAAGCGAGAGACTTCGATTTGCGGCAGGCGGCACGGGTGCCGAATTGCAATGTGATCAGTGCGATTTGGAAGAGAACCCAGCTTAGGTTGCAAAGAGTTTGTGTTGCTAAATTGCCAGGCTTTTCTACCTGGGCCATCACTAACTTCCCATAGCGCTGGATGATTCTCCTGAATCGTGGTGCTCATGGAGCAAGGAGGCATTCAAGCAGAAACATCACTCCTAAACTNGAAGGCAGGCAAAGGCGCCCTGCGCCACCACACGCAACGTGAGTTAGAAGCCGCTCGTTCGAGACCAACGAAAATCTTAAGCTGCGTACTATGTGCAAGAGACTCTCTCACTCGAAACCTGATGGATGAGTCGAAAGTAGCTTGAAGTTTGCAGGACCCAGGGCCAATAGGACCTCGTGCTGTTGGGCCAGTGTCTTTGGAAAATCCTGTCACCATCTCCGTCCGGGCCTCTGACCGTTGACTGCACGCAAAACTTCACGTTGCACCATTGTTCGTGCCAACAGAACAATGCCACGCATGCTGCAGCACGGTAGCCTTACAATTCTGGCGCCGTGGCAGGTGCCGTGTCTTGAAAGTAAGACTAAGGAAGCGAGAGACTTCGATTTGCGGCAGGCGGCACGGGTGCCGAATTGCAATGTGAGCAGTGCGATTTGGAAGAGAACCCAGCTTAGGTTGCAAAGAGTTTGCGTTGCCAAATTGCCAGGCTTTTCTACCTGGGCCATCACTAACTTCCCATAGCGCTGGATGATTCTCCTGAATCGTGGTGCTCATGGAGCAAGGAGGCATTCAAGCAGAAACATCACTCCTAAACTNTTTTCTACCTGGGCCATCACTAACTTCCCATAGCGCTGGATGATTCTCCTGAATCGTGGTGCTCATGGAGCAAGGAGGCATTCAAGCAGAAACATCACTCCTAAACTCTTGAAGCTACACGTGTTTCATTTATAATGAGGTAATGAGAAGGCAAGCGAAGGCGCCCTGCGCCACCACACGCAACGTGAGTTAGAAGCCGCTCTTTCGAGACGCATCGAGAACCTTAAGCTGCGTACTATGTGCAAGAGACTCTCTCACTCGAAACCCGATGGATGAGTCGGAAGTAGCTTGAAGTGTGCAGGACCCAGGGCCAATAGGACCTCGTGCTGTTGGGCCAGTGTCTCTGGACAACCCAGTGAGCATCTCTGTCCGACCATCTGTCGTCCGGGCCTCTGACCGTTGACTGCACGCAAAANGCTGTTGGGCCAGTGTCTCTGGACAACCCAGTGAGCATCTCTGTCCGACCATCTGTCGTCCGGGCCTCTGACCGTTGACTGCACGCAAAACTTCACCTTGCACTATTGTTCGTGCCAACCGAACAATGCCACGCATGCTGCAGCACGGTGCCGTGGCAGGTTTCCGCATCTTGAAAGTAAGACTAAGGAAGTGAGAGACTTCGATTTGCGGCAGGCGGCACGGGTGCCGAATTGCAATGTGAGCAGTGCGATTTGGAAGAGAACCCAGCTTAGGTTGCAAAGAGTTTGCGTTACTAAATTGCCAGGCTTTTCTACCTGGGCCATCACTAACTTCCCATAGTGCTGGATGATTCTCCTGAATCGTGGTGCTCATGGAGCAAGGAGGCATTCAAGCAGAAACATCACTCCTAAACTCTTGAAGCTACAAGCGTTTCGTATGTACTGAGCCAATGAGAAGGCANGCTGGATGATTCTCCTGAATCGTGGTGCTCATGGAGCAAGGAGGCATTCAAGCAGAAACATCACTCCTAAACTCTTGAAGCTACAAGCGTTTCGTATGTACTGAGCCAATGAGAAGGCAGGCAAAGGCGCCCTGCGCCACCACACGCAACGTGAGTTAGAAGCCGCTCGTTCGAGACCAACGAAAATCTATTCGACGCATGATACACGTTCTCTGAGAGAGTGAGCTTTGGCGATGGATGAGTCGGAAGTAGCTTGAAGTTTGCAGGACCCAGGGCCAATAGGACCTCGTGCTGTTGGGCCAGTGTCTTTGGAAAATCCTGTCACCATCTCCGTCCGACCATCTGTCGTCCGGGCCTCTGACCGTTGACTGCACGCAAAACTTCACGTTGCACCATTGTTCGTGCCAACAGAAGAATGCCGCGCATGCTGCATCACGGGTTGGCGTACAATNGTCCGACCATCTGTCGTCCGGGCCTCTGACCGTTGACTGCACGCAAAACTTCACGTTGCACCATTGTTCGTGCCAACAGAAGAATGCCGCGCATGCTGCATCACGGGTTGGCGTACAATTCTGGTGCTGTGGCAGGTGCCGCATCTTGAAAGTAAAACTAAGGAAGCGAGAGACTTCGATTTGCAGAAGGCGGCACGGGTGCCGAATTGCAATGTGATCAGTGCGATTTGGAAGAGAACCCAGCTTAAGTAACGCAGATTAGGCTTGGCTTTGGCGTCCTGCAGTGCTGGATGATTCTCCTGAATCGTAGTGCTCATAGTGCAAAGAGGCATTCAAGCCAAACCAGACTCTTGACCTCATGCTTTGAGTAAAAGCAACGGGCCAGAAACATTGGTTCGAAGGATATCACTCAGACCGTCAGGCCAGTGTGGCGACGAGCCTTCCGGCAAATCTCACGGGCCTTGCGAACTCCCTGACGTCGATGGCCGCTCCTTGACTGTGATTGGAGGGTCCATACTGATTTCGGAGAAGTTGCCTGCCGCACTGCCGCGGGAACTGCGTGGGCGACTCTCAACGCAGCATTCCAGGCTCCTCAGGAGCCGGGACGGGGGGGTCGTAGGCTTGCTTCAAACTTCCAACCTGATGGTCCATGTTTCCATGATGCTGCTCCAGACTTGCGTGTACCGCGGTCGAAGGCGCCGCCGCTGCCAGCCGATGTTGCCTCTGGGATGAACTTGCAGCAGGCTCCGCCCGCGGCAGAAATACTGAAACGTGTCACTTGAGAAGTGTCACTTTGTGCGGCTCAGCAGCTGAGTTGCTGAGTGCAGGCTTCGATGATGGCCAACATGATGCAGCAGGACATCTTCCCTCAGGCCTGAAAGATACTGGAAGGCTACGCTCCGTGATGTTCTGCCCCTGTAATGAGCTTCAGGCACGGCGGCAGCAGCTGAGTTCCATTCGCTACGGCAGCAAGAATGCGAGCAAACCCGCACTCCAGGAGGCCATGGAGCTGTCCTTCCTTAGTGCCCTTGCAAGGGGTGAGGAAGGTGGCCTTCAAGTTCAAGACCGGACTGAGTACGCTGCGTATAGTACTGTATGGCTGCAGCTGGCATAGTTTTGGCCAGCTCTTGTGATGGTAGGCATTGCATAGACATATCAGGATTGCACACTCGGTGCAGTTCTTCAGAACAACTTACACCCACCCAGAAGTACATGTAAGGTCATGTCAACTATCGCAATGTTCGGCAGCGAAATCACCAACACATTATTGCCAAGGAACGGCAAAAGGGGTGTGAGATTCGAATTAGATATCGACTTATTATGAACCTTTGGACCGGAGCCGAGACAGCTGGTGTAAGAGCGTCTCATGCGCAGGATAACTTTCTCCATCAGCATCCTCTCTGCCCGATCAGTGAGTCGAGCATGATGGCTGCCAGAGTCTCGGGCCTGCAGAGGTTTCGACCCGATCAGCCCGACGAGCACATCTTGTTTTCTCGGATCTGCCGCCCCAAGGCTCTGACAGCCGACAGGCACAGAATCGAGAATCGCATCTCGATGATGGAGTGGTCGGCCCAGATCCTGTTTCCTTCAGCGGGTGATTCTCCTATTAGAGCCGGCCTAGCCAGTCTGTCCAATGCCCCAAAGCTTAGTTTCGCAGGCGCGTGCTTGCACTCCCCTGACAAAGTACGGTCCTGGATGTCCATGAACGTGCCCGTAAATTTGAAGCTGTGCAAGTTCTGGCCGCGGGTTTCTGAGCTTTTGAGGGGCAACGAGCTCATGCTCGAAATGCAACTTAGGGCCATTGATTCATGGAGCTGCGTACGGCAAGCTTGAGCCCACGTTGGCTTGCACTAGCTCGGATACTTCCTGCGAACTCTGAAAGCATAGTGAGCAGAAAAACACATACATGTGCACAGTATATGCATACCTGCACAGACACATAGCGAATGTGTATGCGTCAGCAAAACGCCCGTGGACGTGAACCTACCTGCATTTGTTTATGCACAGGCGCAAGCGTATGGATTTCCACGGGTACGCTCAGCCATCGTTCTCGCAACGGCATGTCGGCTTGGCCCTGGCATAGCTTGGCTTCCCAGGAATGCAGCGCCCTCACAACCTCCCGAAGATGGACGTGCAGGCAGTCGAGCTTGATTGGTGGTTGAGAAGATGGTACAACAATCGTTGACCGCTTGCAGGCCCATTGAGCTCCCTCAGCCTTTGTGACCAGGAACCAAAAGTTTTGACAACCAGAACCAGAACTACCGTGATGCAGTATGATGCATCGCCTTTCCTGGAGCTGTCGAGCGGTATGGGGGCTAGGCTACTCAGAATGTGCTCCAGCCCCGGAAGCTGTTGCCGGCACCAAACCCCTAAGCAGATCAAAGAGTATGTAGAATGTAGCTCTCATTGAGTGCGCAAGCCTGGTTCTATTTCGGTGCTGCCAGGGCTGAGGATGGATGCTGCTACGTCTTTGGCTCAGTCTGTGCAGCAAACTCGTCGCACTGCATCCATGAAACCGACTATCTTTCCGACTTCCATTCGTTGCTAAGGGGTGTCGGACTCATGCCTCTGATGCCAGACCAGGCAGGGCGGTCCACCTGTGAAAGCTCTAAGTAGGCTCTAAGATGCTTTCAGGGCTCAGGGGGCAAGGTGGCGGGATCCACATCTTCTCATCTTTTCCTCCTTGCAGCCCCCGATTATCTGAGCTGTATCATAAAAACTAAACGGAGTAGTTCTGTGCTTTCCGTAAGGTCTGTTTCTCGAGGGTTGAAGGCTCCGGGCAAACGCCAGCTCGAAACAACTGAGCCTAGCCAGCAGACGTTCAAGGCCAGAGCATCAAGGTCATATTCCTGCATTTTGCGCAACTTGTTCGTTTCGTCACACACTTGAAATTTCCAGCACCCTCAGGGACTGCTACGGGGGTTGTCCAAAAGTGAGCAGCAGTATCTGAGCGATGCAGTGCCTCACACGTTCCGCAACCACAGGCTGTGCATGTTAGGCGCCTAGACTGCTGGAGGTGCCGCTCAAGCAGAAAAGTCCACAGCGGTAGCCCCTGAAGTTTGCTACGTATGTGCAGTGCATCGCACAACATAGTGAAACAAATACTTGATGACACTGCAAGGCAGTCCAAACACAACAGACCCAACCTGAAAACTGTGACGAGGCATGTGCGCAGCAGCCAATGATGGGCATGGCCTGCAACTCTCTGGCCGCAAATTATCCAGGCATCATGTTCGGGGCTGCAGGGTCCGTGCCGATGGGGCTCGCATTGGAGTTGAGGTTTAGCTGCAGGCAGAGCGCGACCAAACCACTGTACACTTCGCGCATCTCGACACTCGACAGCTGCGTTCAAACCAGGCAACACCGACAGGTAGGCCTGTTGTAGCGGCTTTGCCGTGCCAAGTGCACGGCAAGATCGCTTCATGGCTTCTCCACTAGAGTGGGCTTCGGACACCATCGCACTTACTAGCCTGCCCTGTGGGCAAAGACGATGACAAGACCGTTTGCAGGGCGGGACGGACGCCTGCAATTGTAACAATCCGTTCGGTGCCACAGCTCGTAATGTGCATCTCCCCTGTCCGCAGAAAATGGACCCCAACATGTTACTGTGAAGCGGCATTTAGAAGCAGGCAAACGAAGGCTCAAGATCCTTGTTCTTCTATTTCCGCAGGTGGCTATGCTGCCATGAGTCTGATGCATGGCTCGCAGGAGCTGGGTCGTGCCAGTGGAATGAGAACGTGGCCTTGTAGCCTTCTAGCAGTTCTAGCAGGTGATGCGCCTCGGACAGAGAGGTTTGGAGACACAGGCAACTCCATGCACATTCACGCAAGAACAAATCTACATGGTCACTACTGACTGATGAGCACTGGGTACTGCACACTGGCACGTGCATGTTGCTGCCCTTGCGCTCAATTTGAACGACACCCTACCACGAGGAGTCTGTCGGCGAAAGGTCTTTGCAGATGGTGTGCTGCGCTAAGATGCACTCAACATGTCACAGAATTGTGACGTAGCTACAGACAGGTCATCTAGCCGCTGTGAGTCTGCATTACATGGTCTCCGCTCGAGTCAACATTTCGCTGCAGCCGTGGAGGATGAGGGCTGAGCGGCTGCGTGGTTGCCAAGGCCTGTGCAAGATCAAACTTTCGCGTGAAGAGCTCAGCTTAATTTACACCTGTTGACCTCTAACGACATGTGGGCCCCGACTCTGGGTCAGTTGGCACGCGCTGTGTGGCTAAAGTCAGGCCAGGCGCAGGCAGAGGGCGACGTTTGATCATGCAAAGTCCATAGGTGATCCCTGCAGCAGTCTCAGGTCTCGACACCGACGAAATAGCGCCTCAGCTTGTGTAGAACACAGGCTCGAGCTTTGTAAGTTACTGTGGCTGCACGAGTTCTTCGCACCTTCGAGATCTTTTTGGCACAGCACGAGGCATTCTCTTGCACTTTTGAGAATTCAGCGGGGTAGCATCCGAGATGCGGACAACTCTCGCACTCTGTTCGTGAAGAACTCGTTCCTGCATGTGGAGGAGTCGTTGGGGCTTGTTGTTGCGGTGGACCGATGGTTTGCAGTCGCACCCGTTGCAGAGCATGCGTGGTCACATGTAATTTCCTAATCGTTTCAGGCATGTCAACGAGACGTTCCTGAAATCCTCCAATTGTCCACACGTGTTGTTCGGCAGGACAGCGATGACGAGGCTGACGACGTAAACTGCGACGGCACCTCGCAAGATGTGCAATTCGCGATTCTGAGGATCTGACAGGTTACCCCAATGGATATTGAGCTTTTGACGTGACTGGTCAACGCCTTGCTGAGCCTGAAGAACTGGTTTCGATAATGTGGACACTCCTGGCAAAGTAGCCAGCTCACTGTTCTGCAGACGAGCCTAGCAGCCACAAGCCTTGAGAAATCTATTCGCCATAGTACCACAGGCAGGGCACACTGTGTTCTAAGATTTTCCTAGAAGGTGCAAGCTTTGCCGTGTTCACGCGAGCAAGCTAGGTACCTCCTCGCACCGCTCGAGCTCGATGCCCAGCAGTATGGGCCGCGACTATGAGGTGCGGATGGGACTTCTGTTTTATCACGGCTCGTCTCGCAGCTGTCGTGTCCAAGGCATCTGGCAATCCCTTCATAAACCTCACCGCCACACACCCTGAAAGCCTGTGAAGCTCATCCAAGAGCTTGAAACCTGGTCTCTTGAACAGCCTTGCAGCTTGCCAGGATCGGCCCTGGCGCCAGTTGCCGTCTTCAGACATGCTCGAGTGACTTGGCCTTCGGATACGGCCTTCGTTTTGAAGGCTTTGCACGGAGCTTTCTACCTAGGCCAAGCAGGAAGATCGGCTGTGCAGAATTCAGTTGCCAACAAGCCAGTCTCCAGCCTCTTTCGCAAGGCTGCTCTACTCCCTCCGCAACAAGCGAGCGGAAGAATGAGCCGCAGGTCGGGAACCGGCACTAAACACCGAATCTCAGGCATCAGATCCTGCCCACAGCCCTTCATCTGCAGGCACTCCAACAGGTGCCGTCATGGCGCCACAGAACCGCCATGGCGTCTCAACTAGGCAAGCTCTGGGCAGCTGTTTGGAGTTTGCTTCTCTGAAGCCTGGTTCTTTGTTATCAAATTTCGCCATGCTGTTTGCAAGCCTCCGTAGATTCTACGTGCATGGGTTTCAACTCAGACAGGTGAAGGCGAGAGTATTGAGTCAGCGCACTGTCTGTGACTGCAGAGAGCATGTACTGCAGGCTCCGATCTCAGGCTACAGCACCCTGTCAGGCAGTTCTTTGTGCCATGGTACAACATCGCCCTGAGGTCTTCTTCCTCCATCGGCGCCGGTTGAGGCCACGGACCTATCGGAGATCCCGGCATCGAGCCTCGTGCCGTTTAGAAGAGATTCATCGAGGGCAGGCTCGTCAAAATTGAATGCAGCAGCAACAAGCTCGGCTTGTGCTGGGACTCGCCAGCAAGTGACAGATGCCACTTTTGGGCAGGCGCAGCATTCGGTGCGCTCGTGAACTACGCCGCAAGGCGCCGTGAGCCGTAAGCCCCTCTGTGCTTCGCCCACAAGCCCTGGCGAACTGTTTTCAGATCAAAGACCGTGCTTGCGCATGTCAAGGTGACAATGGAGTTGGGGTGACCTCAGGTTTCTTGCTGATTCGTCACCTTCAAGTCGATACACACAACTCCAAAGTGCTACGGCCGGTCGCAGTCCCCACAGCTCGTGTATTTGGTGGATCCCCCTTTCGTAGAAACTTGATTCGCTTCTTTTTTGCTCACATCTGGTGCCGGTGGCCAGCTGCTGTGGAGTCTGCAGTTATCTGAATTCCCGTGCACAGCTCACGCAGCGACCTCGAAATGCTGTGGCAGTGAGGGCCCGGGGTTGGTTCACAGCGGTAGCGGAACTACGCTTCTCTTCAGCTGTCATGCGATCTACAGTACCCCGAATAAGTCGTAATCGTGCCGAGTTTTGGAGAAGGAGATAGTTTTCTTGCAAGAGAGTTTCGGTTGGTATTCTTGGGCTGTGCCAGAAGTGAGAGGATCTCACAGAGTTCATGGATGTTCATCGTCTCACATCCTGCGTTTAAAGGGCTGGATGAGGCTGACGACGCCGGCTCCGGTACGCACTTTTGGCTGTGGAGCCTGTGCAGCCAGCTCTCGAAACACGTGTGAAGCCGGCCTCCCAACCGATCGAGCTGCGGCAACTAATGAATAGGACAGAGTTCTGCAGAATGGCGACCGGCATCACGTCCCAGTGGTGCAATACATAACACCTCGGATCTGTCTGCAGGCAGGGCAACAGCACGGAAAGAAAGACTGGAAGAATCTGGCTGTGATGTTGCCCTGCCATCGGATCCAACAAAGACTCGCATATACCACGAGTACCGTCGGCTTCGCCGCCGCAAGCAAAACGGCATTACCCTTCGCTACCATGTTCGGGGTGTGAGTCGGATTCGTACTTCGCTGCAACCTCTGAGCAATCCGATGTCTTCAGCTGGATCATTAAATTCACATATGATTAGTAGACTTTCCTTTCGGCTGAAGTGCTGCACTCCACGGCTTCTGCCGTGCTATGCTCTGTGTCGGTGGACGGGTGGGGGAGTTGAAGGGCAACCCCGGCTCAAAGATGCGGCCAAGCATCGAGGGGTCAGCTCTACGGATTGCCTATGATGTATATATGCAGACTGAGGCCCCAAGCATGAGTGCTTCCACAACTGCTGCGCATCGAGATGAGGTGGTCGAGGCAGCATGGCCAAAACCTAGTTGAAAGGACGGCTCAGACTGTTGTATCACATTGTATTGTCGGAAGTGCATGTCTGTGTACATGTCCATGTCGGCATATGTGTATACATACACACCTACAGGCCTACACATCCACCCCTGCCTTACCCACCCGCCCGCCCGCCGGCCCCCCCTCCCGCCCACGCACCCACCTAGGTGCATGCCTGCATGCATACACAAGAGCTACCGGTAGCCNCCGCCCGCCCACGCACCCACCTAGGTGCATGCCTGCATGCATACACAAGAGCTACCGCTAGCCACTATAGCACCCAGTTAGCGCTTTAGTGGCATGTTTTCTCACGATCGTGTATCCCAGCCCTTTGCAACGCATGGGCCGGGGAGTTTTCAGGCTGCGCACACATTCCGTTCCCATGAGGCGGCGATTGGCGCGTTGAATGAATTTGCAGCAATGTTGCTGCAATCTGGTATCGGCAGCTTCGCAGCACACGGAGAAGCGTTGTGCTCGCTCGCGGATTTGGGGTTCATTATCCAGTTCATGTGGATGTGTACTTTCATCCAGCATGTGGGCGAGATTCGCCAGCTTCCGCCCTTTCTCCACAAAGGAGAAACCGAAGCCAAGCGGGCGGGGTTTCTATTATTGACTTCAGACGAAGACGCGAATTGCGTCCTCAAGGTAATTTCAGAGAAGCAGGGAGATCTCTTTTTCTTCGAGAAACAGCTGCGCCCAAGCAGAGGTCAGCGCAGGGCGGTTTTGTACACTTGATGGGGCATATCGGGGCCCTTCAGGGCCAGAACGGCGCTCTCTGGCTTCGAAACTAAGAATCCACACAGATGCTTGTTGAACTGTACATGTTGTTGTGCTATGCAACGAGCTAGACGGACGTGTTACATGAATATGAAGCATGAGGCTCGATCTTGTGGTTCGTGTTCGGGCTCTTGCGCGAAGACAGGCAAACAGCAACATCGCAGCATCCTGGCGATTGCCTGGGAGACGGCCCGTAGCGGGGATGCCTTGCTGGGTCTGCCCGAGGAGCTGCGGAGCGGAAGTTTCTGAGCTTCTGAGCGTTTTGGTGTTTTTCGTTTCTTGAGTCTGAGCCGAGTGAGCCGTCGGGAGCCTTCCTCGGGCGGCTCTGGCGTCTGCGTCTCTGCGTCTGCCCGCCCAGGAGCATGCAGCGGCTGCGCTCACGACAGAAGAGACTTGAACTGAAATCACATACTGCTTGCCCCCCGCTTTTTTAGGATCGTGTTGCCCTCACTGGACACAGGTCAGGTCCACACGTTACTGCGAGCATTCTTGCCACCTGCTACTCCATCGTACAGTGAGCAGGAGCAGGTCAAGTGAACTTAGTGACCTCCTGCTCAAGATCGGACAAATGGGTAGGACAAGAGAAGACGGAGGTAAGCGATTTTTGCGAACTTGGGAAGACGGCTTTGTCTTGCTCCACATCAGTTGAGTGGGTGTCGGAATGTCGTGAGGAAGGGGTGGTGGGGACATGATACACTTCCAGATGCCAGGGGCCTGCGACCTCGGCACAGACGTTCTTGCCGTTTCTACTTAAGAGTCAACTTGGAAAGTCAGCTTCCTACGGTCTCTGGTTTGTTTTTGACTGGCCCAGGACAGATTCTGCTGCAAGTTTGGCTGTCGCAGTTGAACAGAACCGGCAGCAATCTAGGGATGCGTGATGCTGAGAGTCTGCTCTGCCCTGAGGAGACAGCACTGTGCGAGATCGGGTCCATCTGCATCGCAGCCCAGCGAAATCCTAGAGATGCTTTTGTGGTTGATCTAAACTGGAGCCAAAACACGGAGGGGAGATTTCGGCTGACCACCTGCGTAGCTAGGCTCAGAGCCACAGCTCACCATTCTTCTCTTCACTGTTTCAGCGTAGCAGGCTGTGCTTGGGTCTTGGATTTGCAGGCAGGTGCGATCGAAGCTGCCGTTGCGGGAGTGCCCCACTTTCAAAGCAAGTCTCGCTCGCCGGGAGTGAGGCTCGCTGACCTCAGGGCTTCCATTCAGCGTATTGGCACCATCCCGCATGCCTGCAGACAACCCGCTTTCACCTCCAGGCCCTGGGAGTGGATCCGATGGCGGGTTGATGCATGCGCCCGCGCAGCATCTGCCACGGGACTGGACCCGAACAAGTGTGAGGCACAGCACGCCGCCGCGCTCGAGAGGGAGCTGTGTGTGCAGAGAGTGCAAATGCAGTGCAGTGTCAGAGGTGCATTTGTGGGGCTGAAGAAGACTAAGACTGAGACCAAGTCACCTTGTCCCGATGTATGACTGCAGTGTGGGGATGATGTTCCATTCTGTCACTGTCACGGTCGGAAGTTCGCAGGCCTTGCGAAATATCGGGGCTGCGCTCCTGGAACCCTACAGGCGAGACCAGCTCTTTGCGGCAGGGCCCTTCGTCGAAGCAATCGGCAGGTTGGAGTTCGAGAGGGTGGAGAAGCAGCATGTCGAGGCACAGTCCGCCTGTGGTGAAGCAGAAGTTGTAGCGAGCCTCCCCCCCCCCATCCCCCAAGGCCCTCCGGCTGCATCAGCAGCAGCAGCAGCTGCTCGCCGAGGAAGCAGCCAGGAAGGCAGAGCAGAGACTTGGCCGCCGTCTACGACCCTACTGCCTGCCGCGCTTCGGATTGCTCGGCCGGATATGGACTGAGGCATGCCGCTGAAATGCAGCAGAAGCTGCAGCGAGTGGAGGTGTCAAGGGATAGCCAGAAAGGGGTTAAAGCGTGCCCTTGTGCACCGATGCCGCATCCTCGACAGTCCCCGAGGTTGCGAAAGCCACCCGAAACCTATAAATCCGAATTTTATAGCTCCTCCGCAAGTCTGCAGACCACTGAGACCAACAGAACTTGAGCCTAGATTGCCATCAGCGGCATGCCGGTCAACGTTAACGGTGCCGTCGAAAGAGGGGAGGGATGGGGTCCAGGTTTCGACTCGATTGTGTCATAAGTTGCTAGTTGTCAGGTCAGGTATTTGGAAATGCACCAGTGCAGCTTTAGTATTTGACGAGGCTGCTGACAACCTGACACAGGGTTAGTTCTTGCCGCGCTGAGCTCCAGGAGCTGAAGAAGCTCGACAGCCAGGATGGGGAGCTGCGGGCTGCTTGTGAGCTGGAGCTGGAGGACCCGCGTGTGCAAGTGCTACTCTGGTGCACGCCGGGGTGCCGGGGACGTACCTTGTAGGCCGCACATCTTTGGATTTGCCTGGTTTTTGAACAGATCGCGTGCAGTTCGACACCGAAAGTTCGTCAGTTTGACGGCAGGGAAACGACAGTCCGCAAGTACGGATTACAGAATCATTGCCGACGACACCCACTTCAACATTAATTTTCCGAGGAAGCTCCCACTTTGCGAGACCAAAATGCTGGCTGAGCCGTAGCTGTCACGCACCAATAGGAGCTGCAGCACCAGCTCGACTCGGGCTTAAGCCCTACGTGGCTCGGATTGACTTGAATTTGAATTTGAATCTGACCTACTCGTATCATAGTGTGGTCTCAATCATACTACTTGTGGAATTTGTAAGCAGAGCTTCAGCCGGTCGTAGAGGGACTCCATATTGGCCTGGCGAGCGGAGGTCTTTGTCAGTGGCGGATGCTTGGATGCATTCCAGCTCCGTGCCGGACGATTTCAGCAACATGTCGGGCAGGAAGTGCATCTCTCTTCAGGAGAAGACTTTGCCATCTGCCCGAATGGAGCCTTCGTCCGTGGCCACTCCAACGTCGGGCACAGAAGCTCAGCAAGATCAGACACCGAAACGAGCAGCCTGAGCAAGAGCAGCGCAGCGCGAAAAAATGAGGCAGGCGGCCAGCCTGGCGGCCATCCCTATAGAGCCAACGAGGTTCTCCGAAAGGGCAGAGTACGACGTTTGAATCGCACTGCCAGAATGAGTACGAAGAGTTTTCTTGCCCTTGATGTTCTCCCAATTGACGCGGATGCGGGAAAAGAGGCGGCCAGCAGCTCCCAACGAAGCGCCGGCGACGAGGCAGCTTCCTCACCTGTAAGATGGAGGCTGATGGAGGCTCTTCCCGTTCCCATTACGCAGTTCCGCGCGTCGGCTGCGTCTTCCACGGTCTAGAAGTCGCAGCAGCAGCAGAGCCTGCCTTTTGCATTAAGGAAGGCAGTCGAGATCTATACTACAATATATATTATACATGTACATATATATATAGATATTATCATTGTTACTATTATTTTGCAGGAGCCCCTACCTGGCACCGGCACGTTCCAGGCCTGAGCCAAGATGCGGGTTGTGTGCAGCATCTGCGCATCGTTGCGATGCTCCGGAAAGGTAGCTCCTGCTCCATCCTTTCCGTTTCGTCGAACTATATAGATCAAAGTAAAAAAGTATCTAAAAAGTCGTAACTTCAGAACTCTCTCGTTCGCAATCGTTGAAGGCATGTCTAAAGCCAGTCTGAAACGAATCTAATTCTAAATATATGGTATAGGCGAAATTATGGTGAATCATGGCGAGACGGTATCCAACCGAGGAGTTAATCACACTGAGCTCTTCAATCGACGTTACGCAGCCTGAGAGCGAATGTTTCAAACAGGATTCGATAATATCATATACGGACGAACATCATTTCACCGTTATTCTAACAATCGGGGGTTCGATTCAGGCCTGATGAAGTGAGTATCGAACATGTGAAGTGCAATGCTTGAATAGCAGCCCTGTTTTGACTTTTGCAGTGGTAGACACAAGCTTGCTTGACCGCTCGCTTACTGTCCCTCTAATTTGACTCCCTCCTTGCACCCAGACACGCTCGAGATAATGTCGGTTCTTTTTGGGAGAGACATGTGACGAACAAGGCCTTGCCCGCTAAGCATCTAGAAGCTTCAGGCATTTCTTGTCAAGATCTGCTGCAGAGGAATCGGGCACAGCACCCAGCAGCGACGGCCAGCGTGTTCAGAGTCATCCCGAGGCACACCCCAGTGCGCAGGCGTGTTTGGGCTATTTACTTGTTGTAATTGTTGGTTAGCTCGGGAAGGGTTGGCATCCTGTACAGTTTACTTTCTTTGCCTTAACCAACAGCCACATCGCTGCCAGCGGGGAGAAATGGCACCAACTGCACGAGCTGCTTATGCAATAGCCGGCCAGTAACCTGGACTCGGCCACAATTGAGTTTCGCGATTCTACTGCGTGCCGCGTGTTTGTGGTTGGCTGGAGGCGGCGCCGCAATCCGTTCAAGAAGCGCATCGCTCGCAGACGACTCCTGCCGGAGAAGGGGTGCCTGTCCCAGAGAGACTGCATTGTGCGCGTGGCAATTCCNTTTGTGGTTGGCTGGAGGCGGCGCCGCAATCCGTTCAAGAAGCGCATCGCTCGCAGACGACTCCTGCCGGAGAAGGGGTGCCTGTCCCAGAGAGACTGCATTGTGCGCGTGGCAATTCCTGCTTGAACAGAAGCTCGTCACTCACCATATCTCACCGTGTTTGCAATTGGTGTCGAGACGTCAAAAAGTGCCTGAGGCTATGGTTGAGGAGGTGGGCGATGGACAAGGCGCAGCCCAGGCTGGAAAGGGGGAACATCAGCTGAACCCTCACAGAATGTCGCCGGAATTTGTCCATGGGCGGCTTCATCTTTCGATGGTTGCAGTGCGTTTGCTAGGCCGACGAGCTCCAGTCCAGCACGACGGCGCGCCCGGTACGCCTTGCACCGTTTGCGTTTCAGGCGTATCCAGGCGAGAGACGAGGTGACGAGTGCCGTTTCGATGTACGGAGGGCAAGTTGAAAGTTGACCCGTGAAGAGTGCCGCTTCGATTGCATACACAGCCAAGTCAGCCAAGGCACGATTGACCACGGTTTNAGACGAGGTGACGAGTGCCGTTTCGATGTACGGAGGGCAAGTTGAAAGTTGACCCGTGAAGAGTGCCGCTTCGATTGCATACACAGCCAAGTCAGCCAAGGCACGATTGACCACGGTTTCCTTGCCCAATCCTCGCAGGGGGATTTTGCATTCTCTTGTGTTAGGCTGCCGAGAAGGGGGCCGTGAAGGCGAGAGAGGAAGCCAAGGCGTTGTCGGCTGGTCGTTGGTTGTGTGTCGCCGGTTGTACGTAGTTACTGAGACGGGTGTGAGCTTTTGTCTTTTCTGTTCCGTTTGTGATAGGGGAGTGTCGTACAAGATACGATGCTAGCTAATGTGNAGACGAGGTGACGAGTGCCGTTTCGATGTACGGAGGGCAAGTTGAAAGTTGACCCGTGAAGAGTGCCGCTTCGATTGCATACACAGCCAAGTCAGCCAAGGCACGATTGACCACGGTTTTCTTGCCCAATCCTCGCAGGGGGATTTTGCATTCTCTTGTGTTAGGCTGCCGAGAAGGGGGCCGTGAAGGCGAGAGAGGGTTTTCGCCGCTGTTGTTGGCGCTTGAACAGGTGAACCTTGCAGATGCCCACGCTCTCCTTGTCGTTGATCGAACTTCACGGGCTGTTCTGTTAAGCGTGTTTGTGACGCACCGACTCTTTTCCAAGCTGGTAGTCTTCCTGCTACCTTCATGCCAGGGCTGCAGTAGCCGATTGATGATTGATGTTATGTGGGACGGATGGTCCTGAGCCTTTTAATGGTTTACTTGCTTATTCTTGGCGCGTTGTCTGGGCCTCAAGGTTAGTTGATGTTAGTTGGTTGACTAGTTGACCCCGTGACAAGCCGAATCCCGACACTCCGGTTTATCTTTCGCACTCGTTGTGGCTGGAGCCATGTCGGGCCCAGATCGTGGACGTTGGCTTGTGAAGTTGCAGGGGCCACCATGTATGGCCTGGTATCACGCAAACAAAGTGCTGTCCAACATATATGCCTGGAATTGAGCCCTGGACTGTTGCTGCGCCCTGTTTCAGGCTGCCGAGAAGGGCATGGTGAGGGAGAGAGCGGAAGCCAAGGTGGCATCAGTTGTCACATTCTCTGCAAGTTGAGGTGCGTTGACTTGTCGGATGACATCTGTAGTTTGTGCACGTGTGAAGTATCATGTTGTCTGATGGATTATGGCACAAGTGCTCTAGAAGGAAAAAGTAGCGTCCGTGTGCACATGGTATAAAATCTTCTATCACTTGAACGGGTNATCAGTGCGTGTGTGCAGTGGTTTCTACCAACTATAGGTTATCAGCCGTATTGCACGGCTTGGCTTCGACTGGTACAGTATTATCAGTGCATGAGCGAATCGTCGGAACTTATTCCAGAAATGGATTTGTCAGCGCAGAATCCTACCATGCAGCCCCCGGTCACGGGTGGCCAAGCAGGGGCAGGCACCGCGCCCGGCTTAGCATTCCCTGCACCGTCCTCAGTGCAACAGTTTAACATCTTTGCACNGTCAGCGCAGAATCCTACCATGCAGCCCCCGGTCACGGGTGGCCAAGCAGGGGCAGGCACCGCGCCCGGCTTAGCATTCCCTGCACCGTCCTCAGTGCAACAGTTTAACATCTTTGCACCTCAGTACAGTGTTGAACTTCACATCACTCAGATGCGTACGGAAATCAGGGAACTAGAAGCTCATGCAGAACGAAGACACAAGCAGCATCTTTTAACCTACCA
>BGNK01005701.1:0-22383 GCA_003297005.1 Symbiodinium sp. clade A Y106
AAACATTTTTAATTTCGGGAATCCCCCGGATTTAAAATATTAAAAATATTCAAATTATTGAATTTTAATATTTTAAATATTCTTAATATTTAAAATATTTCTAATACAAATAGTTAAGTATCTGTAGGCATCAAAAACTCGGGCCTGCAGTGTGACGCTTTCTGTATATTTTTATATATATGTACCCCCCAAACCTATTCTCATGATTAAGGCCCTCGTATTATCAATACGTGCACATTGACTCCCAGAGTTTCTGCCATGGCCCAGGCTTGGAAGCGTTCCAGAAGGCGACAAGGGGGTTGTAGGACTGTTGTTTTAGGTCTGATTTCGCGGGGTTTTCGGGCTTTTGGCATTTCGGGCATGGAATTTGGACAGTCAGGGTTTGAGGGTTGGTCGGAGATTGGGGCTGCGCAGTAATGGGCAGCGAGTCAAGCCTCATCTGTGGCTTTAGAGCCTCGTCACAAGCTGTCTTGACCTCACAAACGCCGAGCCAGAGTCCTTGAACCCGAGGGTTGGAATTCTGGAGGAGTTTTGGCCTGGGTATGTGGTTCTGTGGTTCCGTGGTTTGACCTGCCGGCCTGGGGCTGAGCCCCGGAGAGCCTGAAACTCCTAAGTTTCGAGGCTTGAGCCCTAAAATCCCTAGACCCTAGACCTTAATCCCTAAACCCCCGTAGCCCCAAACCCTAAACCCTCGACCTTAATCCCTAAACCCTTAACCGTAGTGCCTGGGCCCGAGTCCCTAAACCCTGAACCCTAGTCCCTGAGGCCGAAGCCACTACCAGTCTCCCCCAAGAGTTTTAGGGTTTAGGGTTTAGGGTTTTAGGGCTTAGGGTTTTAGGGTTTAGGGTTTAGGGTTTTAGGGTTTAGTGTTTAGGGTTTAGGGTTTAGGGTTTGGCACATGAGGACTTCAGCAGCCACGCCCGAGACAAAGCAGACCAAGCTTCTGAATGGTTTCCAGGTTGAGGCTTCAACAGCCCTGCGCCCCAAGCCTCATCAGCTACACCCAAGAGGTGCAGAAGGTGGACTACTCCCCCCTGCTGACCGTGAAGTTCTGGATGGAAGCCTTTGCATAAACGGCACCAGGTGGCCAGTCATCACCGGATCTTTCACAGCGGTATAATTAGCACATGGTGTCAAAGGTCAATGTAACGTCTTAGGCCTCGGGTAAACCCTGAAGTCTGTTCGTGGATAATTGAGTTGTTGTTCTCGTCCTGCCTCGTCGTTGTTTTAGGTATGCGCGCTTCTTGCCGCCATGGAGGGTCTGCTACTCCACGGAGGTGGGGGTGGGGGGNTGTGTGAACCCGGGGATGTTCTTCTGACTCTGTAGATTGGAAGCACGTGCACTTGCTATGTGCAGGGCTTGACATGAACGGCAGGAGTAGGTGCTGTGGATTTTGGGTGTTATTCTGGGCGGGGGGGGGTGGGGGGGGGGGGGGTAATTGCATGCGGAAGTGTCGAATCCTATGGTATTTACAGTGTTTTCTACACCTGCGGACTGCTCCTGCGTGTTGGTCTTCCGTGCGGACCCTTGTTGGAATGTGTCTATTTGCATGGGTTTTTGTGCGCCAAGAAGCGAACAACACGGTATTTACGGTGTTTCTGCTTGCTTTCACAAGGCATTTTTTCTCGGGCAGGTCCAACCCTATAGTTTTTACGGTATTATCAACACCTGTTCACTGCTCCTGCGAGTTGTGTTTACTTATGTTTTTGCGCATCGAGAGCCGAAAAAGCATGATTTTTACGGTGTGTTGGCTGGTTTTGAGAAAGCAATTTTTCCAGCAGGTCATTTGAGCTCCGCTGCCCTTTTTTCATGTCTCGTGTCGGCATGTTGCTTTGACAGTGTGGTGGGATGCCAGTTCGAAGACTGGTCTCAACCACAAGCCTAGTCTTCAGGACCTAAAGCCCCAAGCCCTACGTTATTGTGCTGCCACTTGCGTCCTTCTGGCTCAGGTTGTTACTTAGTTTTTTGGTGGTATTGCGGGCCTTTCCACACCTTTGCTAGTCGACGCTTGACATGAAGCACTTCCAGCGCAAATGTACACCAAGAGCGTGACCACAGGCGTCTGAGGACGTGTCAAGTGTTCTCGAGAAACAGCCGCCATCTTCAAGCCCAAATCCTCAACCCTTAACCTGAGCCGTAAACCCTAAAGCCTAAACCCTTAAACCCTTCAACCCCCAACCTCAACCCCAAACCTTAAACCCCAAAGAAAGCCAAAGTCTGAAGTGGAAGACCCCACCTCGTGTACCCCTAAGCCCCAAATCCCAAGGTCTGACGCGCAAGCCCTCAACCTCAACCTGCAAGGCCCACGCCCGAAGGACCTCGACCTAAAACTTTACCTACGTCACCCCCTTAAATATGAGATTGAAAGCAACTTTTCGCCAGCTTTTGGTTTTACACATTTTCGCACCGTGCTTTCGTCTTCCAGACACGCTCTACTGAAAATCGACACTTTTGCCAATGCCACGAAACCCCACGCAGAGGGATGACTTCCTGCTTTTTCTACATGGATGTTGTGTCTTCAACCACGTCTTGCACTTAAACACAAATGTGCAAAATATGCCTCTTAACCCATGCCTGCCACACTTTTCCATGCATGCCAATGTGACCACTTTTGATGCAACATCTCGAATTCACTGCGCCTGCCGGTGTTTTCACCACTTCCGCATTCATCTGTGCTCGACATCCTTCCAAACGCAANCATGCATGCCAATGTGACCACTTTTGATGCAACATCTCGAATTCACTGCGCCTGCCGGTGTTTTCACCACTTCCGCATTCATCTGTGCTCGACATCCTTCCAAACGCAATCGATATACCCTCCGCGGCGGCGAATCTTTTCGTGGCACGGCGTATTTTGTGATCGTCACTGTCAGCACCGACTTCGGGCTGCTTGTGTTGTCTAGCTTTGGTGTTGTTGTTGCTGCCTGCTGCTGGTTTTGCTTGCATTTTCTCCGTTGCGAACAGATTGGCTGTTGCCTGCAGCGTTTTTTTTTGTGTGTGTGTGTGTGGCTGCTGCTTGTCGGATTTTGCTGCTTGCTTTTTGTGGGCCATTGGTCGTTGAATGTGGTTCTTGAGTGGACCGTCTGGTCTCGTCTGGTCCCGTATTAGTATAGCATGGCATAGCATTGGATAGGATATGAAAGGATAATAGAGTTGAGTATATGGGATATAGTACATAATATACAGTGCATGTATTTAACATGTAGTATATAGTATAGTATACTGAATTTAGTATGGCAGTGCAGTATGTATGACAGTATAGCAGTATAGCCTAGCACTCCATGCTATGCTACAAACTGGCTGTGGTTTCCGGTTCTGGATTGTCGTCCTGTGCTTTTTCCTTTTTGGTTACGACAGTCTGTCGTTGCTGTTGCTCTTGTTGCTGCTGCTGCCTCTGTTGCTGTGGCTGTTGCTGCGCTTCTGCTACGGCTGGTGGTGCTCTCAGCGGACTCACGCAACAGCGAGTAGTACTAGCAATAGTGACAGTAATTGTATGTGCGTAAGTAGTAATGTGGTANGTGGTGGTGGTGGTGGTGGGGCGGTGGGGGTGGTGGTGGTGGCGGTGGGTCGTGGGGGTGGTCGGGGTGATCGGTGATGGCGGCGGCGGCGCTTGCAGCAGCGAGTGCAAGAGTGTATTCTTTGCTTTACCCACCTGTTTTGAGGATCTCCAGCGTCGTCGGAGTTGGGAATCGGGTCTGATATAGCAGTCGCAGTAGCACGCATTTGTTGATGTGTGATCATGTCGTTGACGAAGAGAGTCTGTGGATGATCAGCCACCAGGGCCTGACTCCGAATCAGGATATCGGTGAAGTTGTAAGACGTTTACAACATTTGATCGCCTGAGCAGGGCAGTGAACTACTTGCAAAGAGAGTTGTCTTGATTCTGAGATACTGTGGGCAGAAATGCATGTGCCCGCAGAGCTCAGCTGACTCGACGTGTGAGAACTGAGCTGTTGCCATGCCGGCCAAGGTAGCCTTCAAGCCCCATAATGCACTTGTAACTTTCAGCAACCAGAGAGATTTCCGGTGGTCCTTCAATTGCACGAGACCCAGTCAGCCTCCGTTTGTTTGAAAACACCGGAAGCCCGTCCAGCTACAAGTCGTCCCTGCGATGGGCCCTCGCCTAGTGCAGACGTGCAGCTCGTGACCACATTTGCACTCGCCCGGGGATCATGGTTAAACATACGTGTGTCTAGGGGCTGTTTTCCATTAGGGTTGCACAAAGTCTCGGCAAGATGTATCGCGTTCAAGCAGGGCTCCTAAATGCACCTCTTGTAGTCGTAGACAATAGGAGACCCAGTGGAGATCGCGGGTTCAGGTCTGAAGTCCCCGTGTTGATGATTTTACCGTGGTATCCTGGCTGTTGCTACGCTCTTGGGTTCTCTCACTTTCATGATTGTGTTGAACTTCCTCAGTAAGTTTATCAGCAGTTCTTGTCATTGCATTGTCATCAGGCTGTTGCCTCATTACAATGGTTTCCTCACGGGTTGAAGGATAAGATTCAGAGTTTATCTGTGGTTGCAGAGCCTGTTGCTGTTCCACATTCCCTCCTCACGATGCATTGGGGGGATGTAGTGAATGTAGTGGCCCGCCGGCAGTAGATTCCCAAACCCCGCCAGGTATAAGGACATGCTCGAGTCCTGTGTTCAAACTCCGCTACTCCAGACCATAAGTACTAGCGCATCACCGCAAACCCCAAACCTGCAAGCCCTCGCTAAACGCAAGAAGCCTCGAGTGTGGTCACAGAGTTGTGCTGGAACTTTCGGGAAGCACGGGTCATTGGCTCAAAAGTTGCCAAGCAGCCTCCTCTGGGTTTAGGGATCTCAACCGACAAGGACGGCAGGAAAGAGCCTGTAGAAATTCTCCATAATGAAGTCTTCAGTCTTCAGTGGCACAAGATCGGACATGGTTCCTACAGTTTCTTCCGACTTTTCGACACTAGAAAGTTCTATCAGACCTAATCATCTTTTGTTGTAGTAGTTCAGCAGCAGAAAAGGGGGAGGAGATGGTATTAGCAGTGGAACTTGTAATGGTGGTGTTCGTGGTCGTCAAACCTTCTTGCAGTCTGGCTTATAATTCTACTTTGAAGTTCGGTCGGGGTTGGAAGATGATACTGAAAGCAGGGTTGTGTACATGCGCGGTTTGAGTGATTCCTGGCATTACTGTCCATGACTCTTCCCTTCAAGTAGCACTCATCAAAAGCTGTGTGTGTGTGTGTGTGTGCGTGCTTGCATTCGTACGATTGCGTGTACATTGCAAATGTGTATATATATATATGTATGTATGTATGTATGTATGTATATGCATAGGCATATACCTGTATATATATATATACATATGTATATATGCATAAGCATATATCGATATACATCTACAGACAAATATAACTTGTATCTAAGTAGACACACATGCGACGTGACTGCCGGCCGACGAGAGCCAGAGCTAACCCAAGAGCGAGCCTGCCATGTCTTCCCCCTGTCGCATGCAGCTACACTTTGGCCGCGTAGCTGCCATGTAGGGCCGCTTGGTGTTCCGGGGTGTCTTTCCCAAATAGTGTACAATGGGTCGCTGAGACATCGTCATTTTTGGGCGTCTTGTTGCTTCTGTTAAGATGCTAGTTAGTAGTAGAAGATCACAATGACCGGGCCCCCCGTGAACCTGTGTTGGGCAATGCACGTCCGCGCTGACATGAAAATCAAGAGGCTGCACATCTCCGACTCAACGTGCAGCTGGACAAAGGTTCAGGCTTGCTGTTGCTGGGTGTTCTTAAGAGGTGCAACGGTAGGGCTGACCCACCGATGGGTACTTCGTCATTGAGCATTTCCGAGCCTAAGCCCCTCGCCGAACCACGCAATTGGGAAAAAAAACGATGGAACTACTCAGGAATGGTTTGCGGGTAGTGCAGGTTTCGCAGGCTTTGCTTAATTATGTATGGTGCTGGTTGCCATGCTCCCCACTCTGCTGTGTACAATTTGACAGTGGCAAGACTGCGCTTTGGTAGGAGAGCACTCCAGAGCCCCTATAGCTTGTGGGAAACTCTCTTTCCTCGCATTGGTAATATAGGGGCCTAAGTAATTGCGAATGCCATTTTGGGTTTCCTTACAATAGCTACAGTATAGTAATATAATATACCCCAAAACCCTACTATAATTATGAAGGCCCCTGTAGTACTGCGATCTGCCATTGTTGTACTGACCGTCTGGTGATCGCCTGATGCTACGATGTGCAGGCGCTCCAAGTTGCCGGACGATGAACTTCTGTATTGCAACTGA
Organism: Symbiodinium sp. clade A Y106; assembly: GCA_003297005.1. NCBI lineage: Eukaryota > Dinophyceae > Suessiales > Symbiodiniaceae > Symbiodinium > Symbiodinium sp. clade A. Next base: position 6,274 of record BGNK01005701.1, read on the forward strand.
ATTAGGCACCCAGGGAGATGGGCTCGTAGTATAGTACAGTATATATAGTCGAGTACAATATGCTATAATACGGCAGAGAACAGTATAGCATATTATAGTGAAATATGGCATACCCTAAACCTTAAACGAACATTGATCCTGGCTCAGGCCCGAAGGGGCAGCAGAAGCAGAACTCTGCATTTGCAACGGCCACATGTGCCGTTCCACTCAGCAAAGTCTGGGTGAGAGAGCGCGCTGAGAGTGGCAGCCAGCATATCACGTCTCTACTTGAGACCAATACTAATGATAGTAACAGCTACTAGTATTGAAAGTAATCATAATAAGAAGAATAGCAATGACAATAATCACTAAATAGTCATTTACCATGCATATACTGGGTTGACTAGGCCCAGTCGTTGCAGTTGTACGATTCTTCAGTGTATGTGTTCTCGCTTTAGCGGGCCGTGGAAGATAATCAGTACAATGTAGCGTGGGGCCTTTAGGGTTTAGGGTTTAGGGCCAAAAGTCTGTCTTCCACCCTCCACCCCTGGATCTCACTTACAGTATAACTTCTCGTACCCGGGAACGCGAACCGCGATACTAAGTTTCCAAGCATGAAATGATGAATCCAAGCCGGCGCTGAGTTTCTGACGGGCTGGCTTGCAGGCACGTGTCTCAAAGTGTGCACGAAGATATCTGATTCTCTACCTTCGCCTTCCGGATTCTGCATGCGATCGAGCTGCACACGTACGTTGTATGTTCTCGTTCTTTATGTCATTTGGCTGGAAGCTCACGTGCACGCCTCTTTTCTCTATTTTTCGGAACTCCTTATATTTGGTGACTCTCATCTAGCTTGAAGACAGTTTCGTTTCGAACACTGTCGCCCGAACCGCAAGCCCGTCATCCCAAACCTAGTCTAGCGGCAGCCTCAAATAAACATCATGCACGTCTGTGAAAGGGACAGCGACGAATGCTGCTGGTCAGAAGACTCGTGTTTACACGAGGCGACGACTCCAAGTCCATGACTACGACTGAGGACCACTACTGCTGCTTCTGTTGGGTGGCTGCTGCTGCTGCTGCTGCTACTGCCACTGACTATACCTCTAATGCTACTGCTACAGCTGTTGCCACTTCTACAGCTCCTCCTCCGAGACAGTGTTTACATTCATGCCATTGACGTTGCGATTGACAATACCGCAGGCACGTCCAGGGCCAGACCAGTGAGGATGATCCTGTTAGCCGCAGGAAAGTTTGGCACAGTAGCAACTTTCGCGACCAAGGTAGCGATACTCCGTATGTCATGTCCAGCATGGCGGCAATTACTAACTAGTTTTCAATGGCTGGTGCGAATCTCGTTGACTCGTTCCTTTGGCTGATTGTTACTAGTACGTCCCAGGGTTTTGCTGCTTGTATTTTCTGTTGCTATGTTTCCTGTCATGACATAGTTCGTGATCATTACGTTTACTACTTGTAAAGCTGTTGCTAGTGCCGTCGACGTATTGGCAAATGTTGCACTCGTTGCAGCCTTCATGGTGCTATGGTATTTCCGCTGTTTGTCCATCAGGCCTACGCAAGTGGGCGCAATGATCCAGGTGCAGGGTGTTCATATGGTACTCATTGGCACTCTAAGCGTTCCGACCAGTAATGCCCCCTCGTCGAAGCTTTGCAGCTGAGTGTGCAGGTGGGAGTTTCGCCAGGCAAAGACTTGAAGTCTTTTGCTCGCATACTGCTACTGCTACTGCTACTGCTTTTGCTCCTGCCGCTGCCGCTGCGCCTGCCCCTGCTCCTGCGCCTGCCCCTGCGCCTGCGCCTGCTCCCTGCTCCTGGTCCTGGTCCGGTCCTGATCCCGCTCCTGCTCCTGCTCCTGCTCCTGCTCCCACTCCTGCTGCTGCTGCTGCTGCTGCTATTGCCACTTCTGCGACTGCTCAGCTGCTGCTGCTACCCCTGCTGCTACTATTGCTGCTACTGCTACTTCTACTGCTATTGCTACTGCTGCCACTGCTACCGCTACTCTGCTGTCATGGTTACTGCTGCTGCAACAGCTACGCTGCCGGTACCCAACCTTGACGATAATCTCATTGATGTTACTGTGCTCATATTGCACCAGTCATCACTTCTGTCCTGGGCAGCGTGGAATGTTCTGCCTTGCATCCAGAGACTCCAATATGCCTTAATTAAGAGTATTCCTTAAATTATAGTAGGATCCCTAATCTGATTTAAGGAATATTCCTTAATTAAGGGATATTGGAGTCTTTGGGCAACATCCCTGAAAATGCCTAGCAGCTCCGAAAACCCCAAGCACGGAAACTGAACGAAGACCACCATCTCCGCGTTGGCGATCCCTATCCCCGTGCCCTCACGGCATCGTGCAAAACAGGCTTGCCGACTATAGAAGCCTGAATAATAACCTATACTATTGTGGGGGTTCCTTATAGTTGTAGTATAATATACCCCAAAACCCTATTCGAATTATTAAGGCCCCTATAGTAGAGCATGTCTGTTCGGGGCTTTGGGACTTCCTTTAATCCGGCTTTCAGCTTGATTGTGGTTGAAACCCAGAGACTCCAATAACCCTTAACTAAGGAATATTCCTGAAATCATATTAGGGATCCTTCCATAATTTAAGGTAAATTCCTTAATTAAGGAATATTGGAGTCTCTGGGAACAGAGCTTAGGACTCAAGGGGTGACGGTTCCTGTCTCATACCCAGCTGCCCGGCTGCTGTGCAGGCCAACAAGGCCAGCGTGGTGACGGAGTTCCACAAAGATACGCTAGAGGCCAGGCGACCGTGATATCTGGATTAAGAGTCGATGTCCTGCGCCGTCAATTTGAACAGAATCTGGAGACAGATAAGTCTGTTCTTTTATCACTCTGAACTCAAGCTTCCGATGCTTAGTGCGGCCTTGGTAGCGGGCTCTCAAGACCTGCGGGGGCACTTCGACCTTCCCAGCTCGCCCGAGTTGCGGGTCTTGTTTCGTCGACGCATCATCTAAGCAAGCCCACAAGAGTTGGCCACTGCTATCGAGCTTTGCATTTCCACTGGGACACGAAGCTGTGGGGGATTGTTTCAAACTATGTCCTCTAAAATCTTCGAGGTTTCGCGTGAAGGCAATCACTACTCATCCTCGGAGATACCTCGCAAATGGGCATGTCTTCCAGTTATCGCTGTGTGGAGCTTATCCGAAGGCGGAGTCTAGCTGTCTCAACCCCCATGACCGTGAAACCAGCAAACCCTGATGCAGCGAAAGCATGCGCACTCTGCAGTGCAACCCGCCGCCCCCCTGGAACAGCTGCAGCTGAATCCAATTCTTCCGTGGCCACAGACATAGAGCTTGAACAACCGATGCACGGCTTAGGGATCTCGCTGCGGCAGGTGCGGAATATGGAACTTGAATACCACCTACTTGTCTTCGATCGGATCTCGCATTGCTGACGGGCTTTGATGATTTAGGGCCTGGGGCTGGGGAAGCAGGGCGACGCTCTCTTGGGCTTAATCAGATTTGGGGATTTCGCCCAGCCACTATGCAAAAGCCGATTAGTAGAACTGAAGTGGGGACCTCGGGCTTGTTCCTGCAATCTCCACGCTTGGAGCACCGGCATAGGCGAACTCACTCTTCGAGGTTCATGGCTCACCGTATTAGCGCATGTCTGCCTTCACGGCTACCCCGCCAAGCTACGAATCTTTAATTAAAAAGTCCCCCAGCCAGCGCGCACCGTTTGTGTCTCCTCTTAACCGGGAGTTGTTGTGCTTATCATCGAGTCCGTGCTTTTGTAGTCTTCTCATAGCGCTTTTTGAGTCTACATATGACTGTTGAACAGAGGTCCTACGCCCCCCCTAAACCATAAACCCTACACAGTCTCTTGCCTGCCTCCACTGACTTGCCAGGAGCATTTCCGCTTTACTGGCGGGTTTCGCTTCAACGGCCATGCAGGCTTTTTCCTTAAGAGTTTGGGGTTTATGGTTTAAGAGTAGGGGCCCAAGGGGTCTATATATCCTAGCAAGCACTTACTCTCCCTAGTACTCCGAAAAATATCTCCCATGGCCATGGTCCCCCCCCCTCCGCCGTCCCTCACTTTCGCAAGTCTCGGGACTCTAAACTACACCCTAAACCCCAAACAATTAGCTGCCCCCCAAACCCCTGAAAACCCCACGTAAACCACCCTAAGCCCTCAAAAGCCCTTACTACTCATTATTCGTTGTCAGACATAGCATAGCATAGTGTCAAGGCTTCCTTCAAATCCTGAGGGGTCTACAGTGTTCTCATAAGAAGTTACGATAAGGGTCTTAACAAGGTCTTGCTAATTGGAACGGGGCTTTGGGGTATGTTATGCTGTAGCTACATTATATAAGTCATCTATATGAGAAGCAGGCGCTCCAGATGCTAGCCAAGATGTCAAGCCTGTGACTTGCAGTTATATAAAGTTGAAGAAGATAATGTTGGAACCTGATTAAGAAACCCTGGGCCTATAACCCCAAAATAGTAGGGTTCATGTAAGGAGCCCTAATAAAGGCTTAAGGTTTCTTAATCAGGTTCCTACATTAGCCCACAAGTCCAACGACCTGAACTGCCCGCCCTGTCAGGTGGAGGTTCCTTCCTCACAGCCACTGTTGAAAACGGGTGGGGCGGCCCAGCCGGAGGATAGATATTGCATGTGCGCGTGCACACCTCTCCGTTCCCCCGTCTGCCTTTTTGTCCTCTCTCTCTTCCTCCGTCCCTCCCTCCCTCCCTCCCTCGCTCTCTCTCTCTCTCTCTCTCCCTGTCTCTCTCTCCCCCTGTCTCACCCCCNCTCCCTCCCTCCCTCGCTCTCTCTCTCTCTCTCTCTCCCTGTCTCTCTCTCCCCCTGTCTCACCCCCTCCCTCCCTCCCTCCCTCCCTCCCTCCCTCTCTCTCTCTCTCTCTCTCGCTCCCTCTCTCTCTCTCTCTCTTGGCTTCTGCTTGGATCTGTATACGGTGCGCAAGCCGACTTGCCATTTCCTGCAAGTGGAAATTCTGACATGGATTCGGACGGTAGGGAGGGATAGTCTGCAAGATGTACTGCCAGTTTAGCCAGATTAACGGATGAGAAGGTAGGCATGGAGAGGTTCACTTGGGTGGCTCTTTTTTGTTCATTCTGTTCTTGTTCATATCTGTCTCTACAACATGACAATGGCCCTAAACGTTAAGCCCCAAACCCTAAACCCACAACAGCCTCCCGATGTCTTGAAGCTCTGAAGGCTACTTGCTTTCTGCTGCCCTCGCTTTAGGACTCAGCGTGGAAGTGGGCCAGGGAGCTTCGCCTAACCGTCATAGTCATTTTTATAGTAACTATGGTAAACCCCTGTCGCTAAACCCTCAACCCTATGGTAACTATAGTAAGCCCCTTATAGACTTTTGGGGGCTCTTTGCATGCTTCGGCCCCTGGCCAGGTTATCCTTGAGAAGTTGCGGGGGTTGGCGCATTGGGGGTGGGAGGGGAGGCTCTGTTTGAGAGCGTGGTCCTGTTTGGAATTCTAAGTATCGCTTGAAGGAGCCCACTTGCTGGTGGTCGTGGTGAGTACGATGCGCTGCTCCCGGCATTCACGTTCAGATGCGCACTTTTGATGCCACGGATCTTGTTTGTGTTTGATTTTGCTAGCTTTCGGTGACGGCACAACCGTGTGGTGGGGTCTAGGGGTAGATTTGTTTTCGCCTGGGATCAATGGTTCGGGAACAGGCCATGGTCGTCCATCCTCCCAAACTCTGAACGTGAGGTTTACCCTAAACCCCTAACCCTTGAACCCTAAATCCTAAACCGACTGCCTTGGGCTTACAGTATGCCTTTGTCATAGTTGGGCAACATTTTACATGTTTGTGGGTAGTTAAGCCCAATAATGAATAAACATGAACATTTTTACTACTGCCAAGAACTAGACTCTGGTCACCCTACGCAAGACCAGGCTCCTCATGCAAAGGATCCTGATCTTCGGGGCCGTTTTTCCCAGGTGTCTCTGTGAGATGCGCTGAGACGTAGCCTGAAGCCCTAAACACCTCAACTCCTAAACCCTAAGCCCTAAACTCCTAAACCCTAAGCCCGGAGCTCCTAGGCCCTAAGCCCTAAACTCCTAAAGCCTAGACACAAAACCCAAAGCCCTAAACTCCTAAACCCTAAACCCTGAACCCTCAACCCTCTCTAGGTGCACTATGTGGGGCCCCGGCCATGCATTGCGGGGTCAGGACGCCCTGGGCGCTGGTCCTTGTGCCATTACTACGGCTGTGACTGTTACATGAACATGCCTACTATAATATGATTATGATATGGCTATCATATGACTATTCTATGACAATGATATGACTGTTGTATGACTTTTATTGACTATTGCTATTCTGGTCTTTTCGAAGACTTCTGCATGAAGGGGCTGGCTAACGGGTTTCGGACTCGGGCCCTTGCAAGTAGCATCGTCTTCCGGTGTCTGCCCGGACTTAGCGATGGGATGTTGGATCATCTGTCGACATATTCGCAGCCGCCTCACTGGCAGTTTTGTCACCTGCAGTTGCAGTTTCCTACAGTTGATGATATAAATCCTGCATTACCCACAATGAGTAATATGCCATAATTCCCCTAGTCTAGGGTCATTAAGGCAATGCAGGATCTATATCATCAACCGTACCTTGGCATTTTGGGGTCCTGCGCCCCAGAACCGGAAGCCGGCTCGCCTGAAGGCCTCAGTTCCTTCCAACGTAACAAAATGCAAATCGACGATTCCGGCAACCCCCCGACACCCAGAAACCCCCACAGGATACGAGTCATGTGGAGACTGCCGTTGAAGTCTTGGAAACTTGGCCGGCCACAAATCCTAGGTCTATTTTGGAGGCAGGCTTCGGATATCGGCGCTGGGTGAGGGTGGTTCTTTCACCTCGTGCCTCTTGGAGGGTATATCATGCTTTCATTAATCCACAATGTCCCATTAACTGGATGATGCGGTTGATCAGATATGCATTGGTTTGTTAAAATGTTAGACGCTGTTTCTGTCGCGGCAGCCGTTGTGGGCTCTTCCCAGCTGACCACCCTTCGCATTGAGCCGTGAGAAGATCAGGACCCTGATGATGATGACGATGATGACGATGATGTTAGTACTATTAATGATCATGAGGAGGAGATGATGTGCTAATGTTAACAAGTATTAACTACACTTCGCAACGACGTAGCATCTACCAACCATTGCACTTTCAAGAGCAACGTCACTCCAAGGAAGTGGCACGACGGACGATGGAGCTGCCCGGAGCTCATTCTACCCTACCTGACTCTCAAGGGGCCCTTTACTGTAGGGGCCTTAATAATTAGAACAGGCTGGGGGGCACATTATACTATAATTATAATAAGGAGCCCCGAAAACCCTATTCTAATTATTAAGGCCCTTACACGAAGTTGCTACGTCGTGGGGCCAGGATCGTTCTTGCCGATTCTACCCGCCCCCGCCGTTTCCTGTTGCCTGTACGACGACGACGGCGACGACTTCGACGACCGACTGCTAACCGTCATCTACACCACAACAACCACTGCCACCACCCTCACCGCGAACAAGCACTAGCACCACCCACCCACCACCACCACTGCCGCCACCACCACCACCACCGCCGCCGCTGCCGCCACCACCACCACCACCAGCACTATGATGAGCAGCATTGCCTCCACGACTACTGGACGCAGTAGTGCCTCCACTCGTAGTAGTGGTAGCACAAGCAGCGGCTGCAGGACAGCAGTGCAAAAGGAGTAGCAGCAGACGCTGTTGCAGCAATCGTACTCGCCATGCCACGGTGGATGGAGGACGTCTTGCACTACCCAACCCCGCACCGCTTGTTCAAGACTGACAATAGGTCGTGTGACCGATGCAGGGTTTGGATTTTGGCAGTCAAACATAGATGTCTCGGTCTCAGTCCCAAACACCCCAGAGAATCTCTGATATTGCTGCCCTTGCTTAGGTTTTTCTTCTTCGGCCTTATCTGCTACTTCCTCTCCTGCATTCTCCTGGCTGGAAGACCCGGGGTTTCGCTTTGCGATGGGGTATTGTACTGCTGACGCACACAAGTCTGCGTTAGCTAAACTGTGGAAATAACGGTGTATTCTTTAGTCTGGACAGTATCGGGTTTTGTCCTTCAGCAGTATTGCCGGTTGAGGGCTCATGGCTTAATTACCGAGCTTCTCACCATTGCTCCAAACGGATCCCCCTGCATGTGTCCTGACCGTCATTAGTACCCCTATGCCTGACGCGTTCAGTCCGCCCCCGGTGGGGTTTTACTTCACGTGCCTTAAACGACACGATTTTTCCACCTTACTTGTCGCAGTCAGTTCCTTGTACTTATCATTTCGTGGCTTGCAGCTTGCGTTGTTCATGGCTTTGCAGGGTCGGTTTGGTTTCAGGCTGTCGGGGACCTTGCGCTTCAAGGTCAAGGGTTAAGGACTTTGTTTGAGAATGCAGCCTTGAGATTGACAGGCTTTTTGCAGGGTCTCAAGCAGATGTGGGCTCTAGGCAGAGGTCGCAAGGACCGGGCTTCTTGCTCGTGTCATAGATGTTTCTGCTTGAAAGGAGATTGTAGATTCGGAGTGGTTGGGTTTAAAGCTCGGAATCATTCAGGCTAACTCGTGACATTCAACAGATGCTAAGCCCTAATATAGGGGCCTCAATAATTCCCAATACTATTTTGGGGGTTCCTATTTACAATTGTAGTAGTTATAGGATAATATGCCCCCAAACCCTATTCTAATTATTCAGGCCCCTACATCAGACCCGAAACCACGGAGTCTGAGTGTGGCGCTGTTGTCTTCCTTGGAGACCTAGGTCTGTCTCCTCTTTGACATGAAGGGGCAACGGCCCCAGGTTTATTCTCATATAGGGCCTTAATAATTACCTATTCTATTTTGGGGGGTTCCTGATTATAGTTATAGTATAATGGGCCCCAAACCCTATTCTAATTATTAAGGCCCCATATTAGAGGGGTCCTGTTGTCCATCCGGCGCGGGTTAGTTGCAGTCACAGGCTCGGGGTCGAAGCTTCCAGGAATCATGGGAAGGTAGCGCTCTGCAGCTCTGGCCGTGCGTCGTGGTCCTTCTTCCTCCGCTTTCAGCACGGATCAGGAAAGTCCTCGTGTGCAGCATCTTTGGCATAACAATGGTGTGGCTTTGCTGTCTTGCCCCCAGCGCGGCAGGGTTCTCATGCAAATGAAGATTGGTGACTCCGCTGTGCTTGTCGCTTCTCGGAGTTACAGCCATGAAATTCCGCCCGACCCAGAATGCCATAGGACAGTTTTTGAACGGTTCAGTTGTGAGAGCAAAACCAGGCACAACACCTGAAAGCGTCGCAGCAACCCGTCGCCGACATGTGGATCAGACTCTGCGCAACTTGAGGGTCGAAGGCTCTTCATCTCAGTACCCATCGGACCTAGCACGATCTACAGAATCTACAGGCTCCTGTTCCCTCCTTCCTTGCTCCGGCCTGACTTTGACAGTCTTGGGAGTTTTGTGAAGAGGCCACCTGGAGTTTGAGCAAGAAGGGTTAAGGAATTTCTACAGTTCCCTAGCTTATTCACACATGCATGATATTATGCCCTAGGGCTGCCAATAAAACTATACTTGAATATCGTCAGAACCCTATTCAATTCTAGGGCCCGTGCATGTGCTTTCCAAAGAGCTCGGAACACTCGAGCTCCGGATTCTTTGACAGGGAAAGTGGCCAAGATCCGACGAGTCTTGACGCCAGAGAGATTCGTGCCCCTGGCATGAGACGGGCTGTGTAGTCGATGTTGAAGGGTGGTTTGAGGTGGTTTAGCTTCGTGTTCTGGATTACATGGTTCATGGCTACGGGGGAGTATGGGTTTCGGGTAGGATCGGGGGAGGACTTGGGGAACAGCTGAAGTTTTCCGCATAACATAGCAGCGGGATGCTGCGCATTGTGCTATGGCCTTCCTTTCAGCTTAAAGCACTAGGATTACTATAGGGGCCTAAAAAATTGCCTATACTATTTTGGGGGGCTCCTTATTGTAATTGTAGTATGGTGGGCCCCAAAATCCTATTCTAACTATTAAGGCCCCCATATTATTGACTTTTAAGCAGCTGGAGGCTTGTAGTGTGGATCCAGACCCTCAGAAGACCATGTGCCCTGCTCCCACGCTGTTTGCATTGCATCAACACAGAGCAGGCGCTCCAAAAAACCGCTTGAAGCCAAACCTGGAGCTCTGCAACCTCCAAACCCTAAAGCCTAAACTCCTAAACCCTAAACCCTAAACCCTATGCCTGCCAGACTTCTGGCCACATCAACTTTCACCGCGTGAAAAGCGTGTCAGAATTGATGGGTGCCGGCCATAGTAGTCAGACTGACTGTTCGCCTTGGCTTCCTTGGTTCACCAGGGATCTCTGCGAGATCTTAGCAACCAGTGTCGCCGCACGATTTCGCTTGCTGCTTGTTTGCCTCTCTAGCGTGCGCATCTATATCTATATTTATATCTTTATCGGTATCTATATCTAGATCTTTATTCCATGTCTTTATTTATATCTATATCTTTATCCATATCTATATATAATGTGTATATCTATATATATATATACATAATTAGATGTTTAGATTCGGGAACTGTGGGCTTAAAGTGAAGTCTTTGGACTAGCGTAAGGCGGCTTGTTGCCGACTGCTTCTTCAGTGGAGGTCAGCCCTCGACCCCTGGACATAAATCTGTAATATGATATGATATATTTCAATATAGTATGATGTAATACAATATAATACAGTATGGCAACTTCCTTGCTCAGGCAATGCAGCCATGGCCGGCGAGCGAGGTGTTTCCACCGGCTTTGCAAGCGACATCTGAGTGATGAAAAGTCTTGCGATGCCTTGGGGGATGCACGTCTAAAGCTTGAGGAGAGGTCTTTAACGAGTGCTCTGAGGCCTTCTGGCGCGCAGTTTCAGGTTTAATTTGTTAGCAAGGTTTTGCCTGTTTGTCTCCCACAAGATTCACTACAGCATTCTGTATTGAGGAGGTCCTTTGGACGGGCTGTAGGCATTGCGACGGGCTGGTCACATTAGAGGACACACTGGGTACTCATGTTGCAGCTTTAACAGGCATTCATCTTCACTTGATCACAGAGCATCGTAAGGACTGGTCCGTTTTTGGGTCTGCTGAAATGCGAAATGTCGTAGTCTTTGGCGATATCCCACTCAAAGGATCTACGAACACCCAAGGTGCTGCTGGAAAAGCCCAACATCATTTTGGATTGTTAGATGTAGGGTACGCTAGCTCTTTCTGTTCAACTGCACTATGCTGTATACAGTTGGTGTACGTTCGCGCAAGGTGGCAACCTGTCTGCCGCAACATTCTATAGCTCTAATCTTCTCATCAGATTTTACGAACCTTCCCGATGATCGCCTTACTGTGTCTGCCTTCCTTGGTGGCGCTTGCAGTTTCCAGTCACGCCCCAGTACCGGCTGCTGATCGAGAAAGTTGTGAAAATGTCAGTGTTGCGGCGGCAGCGCGAAGCTTGCTGCAAAGCCAAAATACACATACAGGGACCAGGACCCCTCACCGTTACGCTGTGACGAAGAAGGTGGTCAGTTCTAACATCCGCTTCGTATTCTTCGCAGGGCTCGAGGGCACTGGTCACCATTTCTGGAAGGAGATGTTGAGAAGGCTTTCCATAAGCCATTCCGCGGACTTGTCCCAAGAGCTCTTCAATCGCCGACATGGACCAGGTTTGTTCAGTTCCAGCGACGAGCAGATACGCGAGGCCTCGGCTGAACATGTTGTTGAGCTGATGTCAGAGACGCAGAAAAACCTAAGCTCTGTACCAGGGTGCAACGTGGTCGCTCTGAATGTCGGAGGAATCACCCATCCCAGCGGCATGATGTCTTATCCAAACTTCGGTGGGCGGGACAGAATGCTACAAAATCCAGACATGTTCACATTGGCCAAGCTGGCTGAAGCTGCTGGGATAGACTTGCGGATAGTACTTCTGACACGGCATCCCGCAAGCTTAGTACAGAGCGAGCTTGACAGATCCTACGAAAAGGATCTCTCTCACGCAGTTCGGAAAGTCTCCATGACTCTGGCTCTTCTGAGCGAACAGCTAGACCTGCTTGACCCAGCTTATGTGTCATGTTGGACATACGAAGATCCAGAGGCAAGGATTTCTCATTTGCTCTCCTTCATGGGCCTTTGTGAAGAAGATTCGGATCACGTCCGCCAAATCATCAAGGAGATTTACAAGCCCTCGAACCATTCGTCGCGTTCCAACTCTCTCAGAGAATCACTGGATACCGGCTTTCAAATCCATGTGCACCTTCTCGCGAAGTGGTGTGCCTAGGACATCGCTCACATGATGTGCAACGTGGAGCAATTAGAAAATGGCTGTGAGATTCTGCATCAAGGATGAGCTATCGGAGCTTTCGTTTCAGTGTGCTCGGTGGCTACTACATTACGTGATGTGTGGGGAGCTGCGGAAACTCTCTGGGATTTTCATAGATAGTCGAGTATCAAGTTTCTGAGTCATGATGGTTGTAATTTGCGGGACTTGTCATGGATATGTCGGTGATTGTGGAACTTTTCAAAGGTCGTTTGATACCTGTGGCGCCATTGCCTTGGCCTGTCTCGCCCAGGCCGCTGCAACACTCCGGTTGCATCAAGCTAAGACACGAGAAGCCGTGCTTTCAATATCGGAGGCCCGCATCCAACCTCCGCCCGTCCACTAGAGGTAGTAGTTGTTGCTGTGGTGGTGTAGTAGCAGTAGTAGCAGCAGCAGTAGTTGTCGTCGTCCCTGAAGGGTAGTGGTAGCAAAAGTGGTGGAAGCCGCAGCAGCTGTTATTCGTCGCCCTCGGTATCCTCGTCATGGTTATCTTCGTCGTTTTCGTCGTCGCGGGAGTGGTGGGAGTGGTGGGAGTGGTATTGGTTGCGGTGGTCGCCCTCGACATCGTCGTATATCGTCGTCGTCGGTGGTTGTGATTGCGGTTCTTGTTCTTGTTCTGGTTGTGGGTGTTGGCGTCGACGTCGTCGTCGTGGTTGTTGTCACGGTTGCTATTGCTGTTATTGTCATTAGTAGTGGCAGCGGTCGAAGTCCAAGGCGAAGGCGAAGGCGAAGGCGGAGTCGTAGCCGCAGCCGTAGCCGCCGCCGCCGCCGCAGGCGCCGTCGGCGGGTTTGGAGGGGGGGGTGGGGGAAAAGAAGAAGGAGCCAAAGCAGGAGTAGGAGGAGGAGGGGGGGGGNGGGGGGGGGGGAGGAGGGAGGGGGGGGGGGGGGGGGGCGGGGGGGTCGGGCGCCCCGCCGCCGCCCCCCCCTGCCGCAGCCGCAGTCGCAGTCGTCGGTTTAGTAGGAGGAGTTGTGGCAAAAGAAGAAGTAGCAATAGCAGTAGTAGTAGTAGGAGGAGTAGTAGTAGTAGTCGTAGTAGTAGAATGCAGCAGCAGCAGTCGTGGAGTAGTCGTACATGTGCACCTGCTCGCCCGTCTGCCCATGTTGGGGCTGTCTCGGTCTCTCTATATCTCTCTTTCTTTTCTTTCCATCTTAATCTCTCTATCATCCTAGTTTCCTCTTTTTTCGAATCGATAGATTATAAAGCTAATTGATATGAGTGAGAGAGAGAGAGAGAGACATATATATATATATATATATGCATATATGTATCCATAATTCCGTGCTTGTCGTAGTGCGTTTTGGCCTTGCGGCAAGCTCTTCGGATGGCCTCTTTCCTTTTTGTCTCCATAATTGCGTGCTTGTCAGGGTGTGTAGTGGCCTTGCGGCAAGCCCTCCGGATCACCTCTCTCTTTTTCCGGGCCTTTTGGCCTTTCGTAAACCCTGCACAGGGGATGCTCGTATATTTCTGGAAAATTTGGAGGTATTTATCGAATCTTGCCGAATTTTGAGGAATCTCAGGATTGGCTATTTCTTTGAATTTTTGGGAATTTCCGGACTAATCTTACCCTAATCGAATATGGTTTGGCTCATAATTTTTTCTCATTAAATTATTTCTATCGTTATTTTCGCTCCGCCTACTCCTACTTCTAAAATACTTCACTATACACGATATTGTACTATATCACTCACTACACTAAACTACACTATAGAACACTGCACTACACCTAGAAATATCAATCTGATTAATATTCTGAGTTCATAATAAACTAAATTCTATAATGAACTTTATAATGAATTTTTCAATATTGAAGAATTATACATTAATAAATTGTCTGTTTCTTTCTTCTTCAGAAGATTTTTAATTATTCTCTATATTAATATGAGGTTTTTACTTTTACCGTGCCCTCCGCCCGTCCTCTCGTCCTCGCTTCCGCCCGCCCTCTCATCTTCTTTCCCTCTTCCGCTCCTTCTTCTCCTCCTCAATACACAACACACAATACACAACACGTAACACATAACACACAACAGACAAAACAGATATAACATACACAACACACACAACACACACAACACACACAACACACAACACACAACACACACACACACACACCACACACACACAATTCGCGTTATCGTCACTTTCTTTTCACTACTCGTTGCCCTGATAGATCTCGAATCTAAGGAATGCATACACAAAGCCATGCATCAACATCAAAATTACATTGGCGAATGATACACAAGTGGCCGCATGGACTGCGCGTGTCGGGATCTGAGGAGTGCAAGTTAGGCCAGCCGCTTTGCGGGCGATACAGATGCTCAAGGCCACCTCCCCAACCGGTTTACGAGATCGTGCGACAAAGACCTATCCAAAAGTGCGCAACAGGAGTTCTAGGCGCAATTGCGGCTTGAACGCCAGATTAAGTTGACGTACCACCTTGGGTATGATTTCACGGCATGCCATAATCAGATCATCCGTTTGAGAACTTACCAGCGTGGCCAGTTCAGGGAGAGGCCGAGCATCAGCATCAAGTTCGCAAGGACCATCCCGTCCAAAGCAGCCACGTTGAGCGGAGCATTCTCTTCCCAGGCAGCCTTATCCTGGACTGATGGCAAGACAGCTCGGGAACTCCGCTTCTGTGCCAGAAGATCGTTTTCCACCCGGGCAAGGTCAGCATTCCCTGGGGCCTCAGCCATATCCGTATCGGGGAATCGGGGAGCGGAGATATCCACATACGGAAGTGGCGGTACAAGGTTCATGGCGTCCCCCGGCCCCGCACCGAAGAGACCAGCCTTCCTGGGAGGTGAAGGTCCAGGTGCGATGGGGTCTCCATCACCCGATGCACCCAGAACGGCAGCACGATTTTCCGCAGACATGTTGCCCAATCCCGCGATGATGTCACCAGTGCTTGCCTCATGCACGCGTTTCGCCGAGGATGGGGCTGGTTGGTTAAGGCCATTCTTGAGCAGAGCGGTAAGTTCCGAGATATTAGTTGCCAGGTCAGATNGCTGGTTGGTTAAGGCCATTCTTGAGCAGAGCGGTAAGTTCCGAGATATTAGTTGCCAGGTCAGATTGCAAGGACTTGGCGGGAGTAGTGACACGAGGTCGCCATCCAGAACTACGCAAATGATCAGTGAAGGCCTTGAGTTGTTGCTGCATATCTTGAGTGGTTGCAAGACGCCCACCAATGGAGACACCCGTCCCGAAGAACTCGAGTAAGGTATGGACTTCCGAGTGCACCGTAGCGGGAACTGGTATGATACGATGCGTGAGCTGACCGTCCTCGACCGCCACGAGTTGGGAGATGATCTGCTCACGATCCACGACAGTGATTTTCCCGTACTGTTCGCCGTCATCATATGGCGCAGCTCCCTTGCTGAACCCAAAGAAGTCATGGAGGTTCGGATGTACCTGCAGAGATTGCGAGGCCGATTTCTTCGAAGCATCAGGGCCTGTCAAGGTATAGCCCGAATCACGCCACTGGTTATCCACGTGCTCGTGCCGGTAGTTGTCACTATGTTGACACATGCCGAAATTCCGAAATGAGAAATATACCTCACGACCGGTACCTTTGCCTGTACCGCTGGTTGGGCCGGACACGGCGGCCTGGACTAGGGCAGCGAGCAGTGGATTGGACATGTTGCGCACTACGAGTCAAGGAGAGTTGGCACCAGCACTTGGAACAAAATGCTGAGGAAAAGCAAGGCTTCAGGAGCAAACCAATGGCCCAGTAGGGTTTAATCTCGGTATAAGGGCTCCCACATGCACAGGCCACGGAGCAGAAGCAAGG
>BGNK01005701.1:24095-35253 GCA_003297005.1 Symbiodinium sp. clade A Y106
TTACAACACCAGGCCTCAGCACACGAACATGCAGTATGCATGTGCGATTGTTCCAAAATCCGCCTCGAGTTGTCAACAAGGTCAAGCAGTGATGGGCTCGGGGCGGGTTGGATGCACAATTTCACAACCGTGATCGTTATAGATGCTTTGTAGGCTGCCGATAGTGCACACTGCATTTGTTGTTGAAAGCTTTTGCGCACAACAGCAGAGAACCCTATATAGCTGCTAATGGCAATCCGTCGGTAGATAAATGTCCCCAAACAACGGCTCATGTTCTGCAAGAAAATCGCGCGATGGTGATTGCCAAGGCATCGCATGGCAGTGAGGGTGATCCGTATTTGGTACGTTGGATGCCAGGATTGAATGGACAAGAAGAGACCAAGGTTAAGACCACGTCTTTGACGAATGGGCCGTCTAGAAACAGCAACCGCCATAGCCAGTCGCTGTCGCCAGCCTTTTGCTCCAGGTCGCTCCCTCGGGGCCAGAATCGCAGATGGCGGAAACAGAAGGGCTGGATCCTGTTGAACAACCCCTCGCGTATGTATCAGAAGTCGATCCTGTACACGGCGAGGAAAAACCAACGAAACAAATTCGTTGATGTATTTGATAGTGTCAGGAGTTCCCTGAACATTCAAGGTGGGCTTCCAGAGTGTGATGGCCTGAGCTTCCACAAGCAATCTGTCCGCAACAATTGTCGCGCACGTAGAAAGATCACAAAGAGATATGAATACAAAGGAACTGAAGCGCATCTGCCGCAATTTGTCATATAATTTCCCGGACTGCTTCCCAGACAAGCATGCATACCTGTGTGATTATAGACGTGTCCAACCATTACCGTTGGTTTGTCCTATGTAGCTGTGACATTACCACGGAGCAGCGAGCATGTACAGAATACCTGTGGAGGTGGTATGTGCAACACCAAACTTGGCCTCAAGCATTGTCCAGAATGCACACAACTTCCTATCATAATGTGTAGCAGAAGAAGACAGGAAATCTTTATATATGTAATCTTTAATGATTTCAACAACGCGAATAATCTGCCAAATCTTGAGGCCCGCATGCTCATCACAATGTGCGAAAGTAGCAGAGCCATCCGAAGCGACTTTGCACGAAGAGTGCCAATCTCGGGGAGTCAAGTGTATGCAACAGTCATAATGATGCCATGTCCGTTTGCAGTGCCTGTTCCACTGCTATTTGCAATAAGCCCAAGCAGAAACTTGACATAAGCGTTTAAGAGCTCGCCCCGCCTCGCGGTGGAGACCCTTCAATTGACCTTGGGAAAGCCTGCAAGTCTGGAAAAGATTACTTGGGCATCGCTGTCGCCAAGCACTGAAACACTGCACTACCATTCCCACCATAGCCCCTTCACTCCTAAATTTGCAGACCGCGGGTTGTCTCCATATCGCCGCAAGATTCGTGGGCGGTCTTGCAGCAGCAACTGAGGTTGGCATAACCACCAGTAACGCAAGCAGACAGAAGATCCACGAATAACTTCGATACCCGACCCGCAGACCCATAGCCACCATGGAATATGTATTTCACACATAAGCAGTAGGAAAATGCACCCCACCACAGCTTGGTATATATGAACATTCGCAAATGTACAACCTCGGCGCACGCCGCCTTTGGAGGTGAACCCCATGGAGCCCATGGACATCACCCCCTACGCAAAGGTAATTCGCGTCATCGGGCACAATCTTTTCCCTACCCGTTGCCCTGATAGATCTCGAACCTAAGGAATGCATACACAAAGCCATGCATCAACATCAAAACTGCACTGGCGAATGATACACAAGTGGCCGCATGGACTGCACGTGCCGGGATCTAAGGAGTGTGTGTTAGGCTAGCCGCTTTGCGGGCGATACAGATGCTCAAGGCCACCACCCCAACCGGTTCACGAGATCGTGCGATAAAGACCCATCCAAAAGTGCGCAACAGGACTTCTAGGCGCAATTGCGGCTTGAACACCAGATTAAGCTGACGCACCACCTTGGGTATGATTTCACGGCATGCCGTAATCAGATCATCCGTTTGAGATTTTACCAGCGTGGCCAGTTCAGGGAGAGGTCGAGCATCAGCATCAAGTTCGCAAGGACCCACCATCCCGTCAAAAGCAGCCACGTTGAGCGGAGCATTCTCCTCCCAGGCAGTCTTATCCCGGACTAATGGCAAGCCAGCTCGAGAATTCCGCACCAGTGCCAGAAGATCGTTTTTCCACCCGGGCAAGGTCACAAACACAACACATACAAAATACACAACACAAACACAACACACAAAACACAAACACAACACACACAACACACACACACACACGCACGACACACACAACACACGCAACACAAACACGACACACAGAACACACACGCACAGAACACACAGAACACACACAACACACAGAACACACAGAACACACAGAACACACAGAACACACAGAACACACAGAACACGCAGAACACGCAGAACACACAGAACACACAGAACACACAGAACACACACAACACACACAACACACAGAACACAAACAACACACACAACACAGACAACACACACAACACACACAACACACACAATACACAACACATCACACATTATGCGACTAAACGCTGAATCTGGAGGGCTCTCTTGGAAGCGGCCCGTATTTGGGTTTTCCTCCCCTCTCCAGAATATTATATCACTATTAAATGTTGTATCTAGAGGGCTCTATGCGATACCGAACGTGCTTGTTCTCTCTTCCTTTTTGCTAGAAGATTATAATTTAGAGGGGCTTATAAGATATTTATTCTTTTCTTTTCTTTATGTTTATTTACTCTTGCCTTTTCTTTTTCTTTATATATATTCTATTAGATATAATAAAAATTTACTATATACCTTTTCATAATATTTGGTTTATAATATATATAATGTATATATATAAAAATAGGTTTGGAATATTTTCTTTTCTTTTTAAAAGGTTTATTTTCTAATTAAATATTGATTTTTTAGGATTCTATGAGATCTGATTTTTATTGAAATTCTTGTGTTAGCTGGAATTATTGAATAATTAAAGCATTCTAGAAGATTATATTTGGAAATCTACCGATCTCTTTTCTAGATAATTAAAAAGCCATTCTAAAAGATTGGTGATATATAATATTTCTTGGAAAATTATACTACGATTAAAATATCTCAAAATTTTAGAAAATATGATATATAATTGAATATTGATTCTGGAAAATTCTAAGAAATATGATACGCTCTCTTTCATCTATAATATACGAGTTATATAATATATAACGTTTATATATTGTGCAATACTTAGCATACGTAAAATTATATCTCAACTCTAGAAAACTATAGATACATTTAAATTTTGGATAAAAAAGATCTAAGGGATATAATATTTAGTTAGATTCTTTTTTCCTCGTCCTCCGGAAATAATACGAAGAAATATTGATGCTACAAGATTCTACATGATATAGCGTACCTTTAAGACCATCCTTCTTCTAAATTAGAAAGATCTATAAGATATGGTGTGCGTTTGAATAGGCAGCTCTATCTATATATATATAATAAATAATATCCGAATAATACATCATTTCATATCTATTCACGCACCTAGATCCAAACCCCTAAGACCTCCATAATTCCTTGAATCCATTGAAAAACTTATCATATAAGATCATCCGATCTTTTATTTTTCTATAGGAATCATCTTCATAAATTGATTAATTGAAAAAATATTAAAAAAAATAATTTCAAATATTTATTTCCTTTCAAATATTTTCATATATTTATTTATCTAGAGAAATGATTTCGTATCTTAGAGAAGATTCTAAAAAAACAAATCTAATAATATAATAAAATCATGAAATATCGATTCATAATTTATCGAATATATATATATATATATATATATTATAATGAATTTTATAAATGAATTTTACATTCATCAATAATATAGCATTCCTATAAATTCTAGGAAAAATAGCTTAAAAGAAAAATCTTTTTATTCAATACACCCTCCCCCGCGCCATCCCTCAGATATATTTTTTAAATTTCATATTAAAAATTCATAATTTTCGTATATTCCTATTTAGAAATCTCCGATTACACCAACGACGAGAAAACTTACAAAGACTCTCGAAATCGAAATAATCTCAAACCTAAATTTTTAATCTCCAACAAGATATTCCTAAGAATCAAATCTGCTGCCCGAATCAAAAATATAAAATTAAAGATAAGGCAAGACAAAACCAGTGTAATAAAAAGAGAATGATAAGTAGGGCAAGATATGGGCAGAGCGATAAGCAAGAGGATAGAAGGATAAGGGGTATCGAATAAATCTCATAGATTCTATGTAATCATCATAGACCCAAATTCCGCGCGTAATTCCAGATCTCGCAGACCCCACAAACTCTTTCGTAGGTCCCGAAAAAAACAATAGACGATTATAATAACTACGGCAACAATTCTAATAACATCTAATAAAATAATAATAAAAAGAATATCAATAAAAATAATAATAATGATAGTACCAATAACGATAGAAAAACAAAATCGAATCAATAATTAATATTATCTTCTATATTTCATAATTTTTCTTTTTTCTCTATTTCAATTTAATCTATAGACCCTACAGAATCTTAGTGTAGAATAAAATATTTTCGTTCCCCGACCCTACCTTCTCAAATATATAAGAAATTTATTTTTATATCGGTGGATTTTGTATCCGGTCGTAAGAAATAATTTTCGTATTTTCTCGTACCCTACCCATACCACAATCGTCTATATCTCTTTCGATTTACAGAATCTACGAAATCTACGGGCTCTACGCGGAGTTTGAGTCAAAGAAATCTATGAAATTTCAATATATCTCTTTATCCGCCCTCCCTTCCAAATCCTAGATCTCTCCTACCTATGCCCTCCCTCCCCTCTACCCTATTTATCCCTTATCCTATCCTACCCCTTGCGACGAGATTTAATAATTAATATCTCATTCTTTCTCTTTCTCTCTTCTTTTCTCTCCCTCCCTCTCTCTCTCTCTCTTTTTTCTCTATTTATTTTCTACTCTCTTCTATCTTTCCTCTCCTCTCTCTCCTCTCTCCTCTCTCCTCCCTCTTCTCTCCTCCTTCGCTCCTCTCTCTCCTCTGCTCTCTGTTCTCTCCTCTCTCTCCTCTCTTCTCTCTTCTATCCTCTCTCCTCTCTCCTCTCTCTTCTCTCTTCTATCCTCTCTCCTCTCTCTTCTCTCCTCTTTCCTCTCTCCTCTCTCTTCTCTCTTCTCTCCTCTCTCTCTCTTCTCCCCTCTCTCTTCTCCCCTCTCTTTTCTCCCCTCCCTCTTCTCTCTTCTTCCTCTCTCGCCTCTCTCTCCTCTCTCTCCCCTCTCTCCCCTGTCTCCCCTCTCTCCCCTCTCTCCCCTCTCTCCTCTCTCTCCCTTTCTCTCCCTTTCTCTCCTCTCTCTCCTCTCTCTCCTCGCTCCCCTCTCTCCCCTCTCTCCCCTCTCTCCTCTCTCCTCTCTCCTCTTTCCTCTCTCCTCTCCCTCTCTGTTTCCAGCAGCCATTCTTGAAAAACCTTGCATTTTCCGTGTTTCTGGCCATCGGAGGAGCCGCTGAATTGGGGGAACTCCGGAGATCCACCCGCGGCCTAATGTCAACGGCACATTTTGTATTTTATAAGCAGAATTTGGTAACAGAAAATCAAACCCCAATTTTCCGTTGGAGACGCCGAAATTGGTGGAAACCCGCAAATCCACGAAAATCGTCGAATTTGTTGTTGTTGGCTCCGACATTGACGTAAACGCGCGAAGACCGACATGCCGTTTGTGTTGTTTCTTACAGCACATCCTGCACTCGAAGTGCCTTTCGCATCGGTGTGGCCGATGTTTCGTGCATGCGTTAGGGGTGAGAGGGGTGACATGCCGTTTGTATTGGTTTTTACAACACATCCTGCACTCGAAGTGCCATTCGCATCGGTGTGGCCGATGTTTCGTGCATGCGTGAGGGGTGAGAAGGGGGACATGCCGTTTGTATTGGTTTATAAAGCACATCCTGCACTCGAAGTGCTGTTCGCATCGGTGTGGCCGATGTTTGGTGCGGGTGCAGTGCGGTTTAGGGGTTGGTTGCCTGGAAATCAGGAAAGGGGGGTGGACTTGGTAGGCTGGGATATCAAGGAATTGCGCGGTTTGGCGCGCGAACGGGGAACACTACTAACGTAGTAGAAACGAAAGACTAGCTATGCTAGCTTTCGTGATTTCTCATAATTTTCTCGTCGATTTTGAATTTTTTCTAAAAAAGCACCTTCAATAGCCAGCCCGATGGCCGGACCAAAACTAAGAAATCTTGAAATAGTTTACGATATACAAGAAGAGATTTATTAATCGATTCCAAATCCCGCCATGTCCGACCGATTCCGCGTCCCGCCGATTCTTATTTCTTGCAGATTTCTCCCAATTGCTTTATACATTTCCCACAGCTTTCTAACACCCTACCAAAAGGAGCAGCAACCAAACCCGGCGATCGGGTCTGATCTTTGAGCCCTGAGCCCGTTTACAGGTCTGGGGGTTTGAGAATTTTGAGCCATCCTGTTAATGCGTGGCTCGGCACAATGTGCGGCCAGCTAAAACGCACAGTCGCAACGGAGCTCTGCCGCGCACATCCCTCTCTGTCAGCTTTCGCATGTGAAGGTCCTTGTAGCTATGTCACTGCAGAGAGTTGTAGGCACCTGTTTCTGTGATTTTCTGCTCGTGTGTAAGCTGTCCACCACCGGACTATGAAGCAAACCTGTGACAAGCAGTTCTGTCTCAATTCTACAATCTGTCAAAAGACGGGAATGATGGAGCATGTTCACGGTTGCACACCGCAGCTGTTAAATTTTGCAAGCCAACAGCGCTGGTGTTTGGCAATACCTCTTGCAAACAAGCCCGAAATACGTTTGGCGAGGTGACGTCTCTTTTCGGCAAGACCTCATGTAGCTCGTCTGTTCAGCTCGAAATCACCGCGGATCCTTGGCGGGCAGAGGCATGACTGGGACCGTGAGAACTGATTCAAGAAAGACTGACCTGATTTAAACTTTGCCTTATATATCCGGGCGCGACTGAAAAAGCAAAGCCTGGAATTCGGATCAATGCCGACAAACCTGAAATCCAAAACCAAACAACCGCCCAAAGCCGGGCTCTATACACCCTCAAACCCTATCTCGGACCCTCACATCTTCCCTAAACCCTAAACCTTAAACCCTCCCTAGTCTGCAAGCAAAAACGTGAGACAAATCAGGAGCGCGCTCGTCCACGAGTTGGCTCATCTTCTTAGGCATAGCGCGGGGGACGACCTCTTGATTCGGCGTAGGCTTTAGGACTTTAGGACTCTCCAAGCAACTTTTGTTTCGGGGCTTCTCGGGATGCGGTTGCTTGCATGCTACGGTGGACGGCGTCGCAGGCGCAAGGAGCGCACGTCGAAGTGGTAAACTCAGCTTTCTAGGTCTAATTTCACAGGCCGCGGTGGCTGAGGCTTCTGCAACGCGCGTCTAAGCGAGTCACAGGGCACATCTCCACAAATACTTCAGCTCGCACATGCTATGCTTCTGGCTCGTTGACAAACTCACAGTAACTTGATGTTCTGCGCACCTGTCATTTGCAATTTGGCTGAGGCCGCGACCATTGCAGACATGGGCTCCCGATGCACCTTGCGCACACAAAAGGGGCCTTGACAATATCAACAGTAATAATATTAGTTCTAGCAATAATCGAAACAGTAATAAGAGTAACAATAATGAGGCGGACATGGGGCATTCCTCTCGCGAGGTTCTGGCATTGCTCACGCAGTGGTCCGGCCACACGTTGGTGTAGACTCCACTAAGCTCTAAGCCATGAGCCCCCAACTTTCTTCTATCAAACTTTCGATAACGAGCAGCTCAAAATTTACAATGCCCAGGACCAGCATACTGTTGAGTCCATGCAGCCTTGCGCAAGGCGACGAGCGAGCGAAGCTGCCTGCTGGCATCACACGGAAGCAAAACAACAGGAGCCACTGACGGTTTGTTCTGCGTGAGGATTTAAGACTTGACATTTACGTGGGCATGTGGAATTCGATGTCGCGACAACGAAAAGCTATCTGCAGTATCGACCTGAGATATCAATAACAGAGTATGAAATTTGGCTAAACATGGCGATTTCATGTTTCACACTGCTTCTGCAAACGAACCTATACGAAACACAGCAGCGATTAGATCCGTCGTCCCCGGTCCCCTACATGCACAATGGGGACGAGCACGAGACACCCACAACCATGCCTTGTGCGACTGCATATAAACGTCACGAGCTGCCCCATCTGCCTCTCTGTCAAGCCGACTCTGCATCAATTTCAACCCAGCACCTTGGATACATCCATCTACTCCGTCCTTCCACCCCTCCCTGTAGAAACTTCAACCTTCAGCCCCACAAGGAACCCTTGGTATCTGACCTACCACGTTGAGTCTAAGCTTGAACCGTTTTCGGTTGTGTGGCTGATGCTGCCGTCGCTTGCAGAACTTTCTTTGGGCAGTGGAAGCCATTCGGCTTAGGTGAGGCAAGATGTCACGCAAGATTATATACCGTGCCCCGAGATACAGTCTTCTTTTTACTCATCAACCCTCTCGAACTGGACTGGCTCGCCTCACGGCGTTGATCATGCGCTGGGGTTCCCAACCACTGAAAAGCACCACCGGATTTTCCTGATGCACTTCCGGGGCAGGTGGATCGTTGTCGCATGCTGGACGCATAGTCGGTGAAGGGATTCGAACGACCTTCATGAGTATGTGCTAGAAATGTACTATACTAAACTGTAATAATTAAGTACATATTCACGCCTTTAGTTGCCGGCAACCGGCGGCTGCAGCCAGGCAGATGTAGACTTCTTCAAGACCTCCTTCCCTTGCCAACCTCCAAAAAGATATCTTGCCTGGATTTGTGTGGTATGTGCGAGCAAGGATACTACTGCTTGAGCAAGAATATTAGGGTATACTATACTAATTATAATAAGGACCCCCCAAGATAATATAGGTAATTGTTTAAGCCCTTATAGTAGAGAGGGGTCTCCTGTAAGATGCCACTTTGGACTCCTTGGGGATTAGGGCATAGGGTTCACGAAATTCAGGGAGTCCAATGAACGTTTACGGAACTCTACAGCAGCAGAGAAGCAAGAACTTCCAAGCCCAGCCCTTTGGAAGGCTACTATTGCATTGTTTAGATTTGTCCAGGCAGTGGGGGCCTATGACAAGCCTAAGAACCATCTTCGCCGACAATACTGAAATGGGTCATTGTGATGATTGCTCAGCAGAGACATAAAAAGCCAGAGAGACCGTGCCCATTTTGAACTGATGTTCACCTCCTCCGAAGTGGCAACTCAATCTTAGTAGCAGTGTGGAACCACGAATTCTTGCTCATCGTATGTGGAGGGCATGCAACAGTTCGAGTCCACCAGCTGGTGGAGGCTGCTGTCTTCCGCATCTTGTCCGCACTCGCAGAGGCAGCAGATTTCCATGTTTCCGAGGCCCCAAAGCAACGACCGGGCCCATTTTGAAGTCCAGTGACCATCCCGGCGCCTGGTCTGATAAAACCTCTCTCGGTGAAGTGTATTGAAGCTCTCATCATATTGGAAAAGAAAGCCTTTCCCTTTGATGATGTAGCCCAGAAAAGACGTGCTGTGGTAGCAAGCCCTATCACGTGGGCAGCAGAAGCCCGCATATCCCTTGCGGCTGTTTGTATTCTTGTACTTGGGCACGGACTTGTGCAAGGCGCATGAAGTCGATCACGCCACCAGGTCTCTGGGTTATTGGCTTTGTGTGCCCATCTTCTTCTCTGGCGATGGAAACCTCTCCTCGAGGTCGAACACTGACAGGCACCCTCTGGCCGTTTGCAGCATCTCCTTCGGGAAGCGTACCTTCAGTAACTCATCAAACGCCCAGTGCCGGGCGTACTGCTTGCAAGCCGCCCTCAGTCGTAGAAAATCGGCAAAAGGAAGCAGCGCCGGAAGCTTTGCCCGGTGGGGCCAGCGAGCACTTCGGTGCGATTCTATGTGACAAGTGGATTCCCCGCTAGCTTTGGGAGTGTGCTGAACCATATACTGTTCGATGCTGTTTACTCTTGCATAATGACTTAAGACGAATTTCATGTTGAGCCCAACCACGTCCCCCAAAGCAACCAAGGGTTCGACCCCTGGCATACTACAACATCAACACC
This sequence comes from Symbiodinium sp. clade A Y106, assembly GCA_003297005.1. Lineage (NCBI taxonomy): Eukaryota > Dinophyceae > Suessiales > Symbiodiniaceae > Symbiodinium > Symbiodinium sp. clade A. The sequence continues at coordinate 34,285 of BGNK01005701.1, forward strand.
ACTCCCTCACTTTTTGAAGGGCGCAAGGCTATGCGGCTATGCTTCCGTTTTCCCCGCCTGGAACATATAGGAATTGCTCAGATTGGGAAGCCCCACATCATTAGGTGAGAAGCTGACAGACCTCTCAGCCTCAGCGTCTTGCTGCGTCACCTCCGGCGCTGAGTGAGAGGAGCTTGCACTGCAAAGCCATGAGCAGAAATGTCCATACCAATCCGACGACGCCATGGCACGAGAGCACCACCCCCCCCCGGTAAACGAGACATGAAAACCCACTGCGCGATCTGGCGATCGGAAAGTTAAAGCCTAAATCGTATCAAGTCCTAAACCCCTGAAGGTGAAGTTGGTGCAGAGCGCACAGCTTGACAAGAAAGGCTTCTGCTCCAAAAACAAAGAAAGTTGCCCCTAGGGTCTAGTGTTGAGGGTTCTGGGAAGGTTCTAGAACCCCACCACTGCCGAGAGCTTCTTGTGGGTCTGTTGATTTCTGGTTCAGGGTTTAACTAGTAGCGTAAGGGTGATCCTAAACCTTAAACCCTAAAGCCAACTTTATACACCCCAAGTTTGGGTTTAGGGTTTGAGCTTAAGGATAACCCAACATCAGCTGCAAGAATGCAATGCAACCCGTTTCTCTATACTTCATTGGCCGTTTGCACCGAACCAGAACAACAGGGATTAGATCTACAGGGCTTGTTCGACAGGATCGGCAAATTTTGACAAATAAAGACAAATAAAAACAAATTAAAGACAAATAAAGACAAATAANCCGTTTGCACCGAACCAGAACAACAGGGATTAGATCTACAGGGCTTGTTCGACAGGATCGGCAAATTTTGACAAATAAAGACAAATAAAAACAAATTAAAGACAAATAAAGACAAATAAAGACAAATAAAGACAAATAAAAACAAATAAAGACAAATAAAGACAAATAAAGACAAATAAAGACAAATAAAAACAAATAAAAACAAATAA